>OX418216.1:83496561-83506561 GCA_948455865.1 Conomelus anceps | reverse complement strand
TTATTCACTAAAACATTAGTAGCATTGTAATCACTGGCCCCGCCCACCAGCCTTGACAATCCGGTTTCAACTAGTTTGTATGATGTCACTGCTACATTCCAATGCTATGAGTCATGTCTATGCAGGAAAAAACATGTCTGTATAATTGCACCACATTATGTAACTGTATTACATAATCACTGGCCCCGCCTACCAGGCCAGCACCTATAAATACCACACAATAATTTGCATTCGTTCAGTTTGATCAAGTCAACAGAGCAGTGAACATCTTACAGTGCTCAATCTACTAGATTATATTCAGCAATAGAGAACTTCAGTTATATTTTAAATGTATGTACAATTGCTTTATACTTAGAAAATACTTGAAAATTCTCAGGACTTAGTCATACACTAGGCTAGGGGCATGTGAGGCCTTCATACAAGAAACATGTGAAGCTATTGCACAGAGGCATGTGAGGAGTTTGTTAAATGTTATTGCTGGATTATCTAACCTATGAATGTTAACATAACCTATAAGGAATGATCTCATACTATGAATTATAAAAAACAATATTGTGAAATAACATAGGGCATGTGGGGAGGGGCATGTGAGGAGTTTGCCGGACTATAAGGAATGATCTTAGGAAGGACTCCCTTCCTATAAAGCAATAAATCTATTCTGTTTTACCATCAATGTGATGCAATAACATAGTAGTACTAATGGAAATGTACTATCTGTTTCAGATGAACAAGGCCAGCCGATGCCAGATGACCGAGGGCTCTCAGGGAGAGTTTGTTGTGCTGGAGGACACCTTCAACTCCTGCCTCCGCACCCTGTTCTACAACAACAACTGCATGGATGATCCTGCCAAGGACTTCCACTCCCTGCTCAACAGCCTTGAGGACAAAATCATTACGGCCATCTCCAACGAATTTCTGAACCATGGACCTGTGAAATTCAACTTGGTGTTGGAGGCTACCTACTACAAAAGCAGCCTCGACGAGCAGAACCAGGAGAAGGAGGAGTTCCAAGATGTGGCCTTCAAGACGCCCAACTATTCGGTGGTCAGCATCACAGAGCTCCCTCACCTCATCAAGGCGGCATGCCAGAAAATGTTGGAGGAGGAAGCCAAGTTTGAGGGTAATTCCAGCGGATGGACCCTCCTCAACATCGATGGCCTACTCATCCGTATCAGCAAGTATTCGCCGCTGCGGGGATCATCCTACATTGAGCTGCCTACCAAGATTTCAGCAAGGAAAGCCATTGTGAACCCGAAGAACAAGGACCAGCAGTGCTTCAAGTGGGCCATGCTTGCCAAGCATGTCCAAGGAAAAGACCCACAGCGAGTCAACGACCGGTACTACCAGCTGACCGACAAGTACAACTTTTCCGGATTGTCATTCCCCGCCACCATCAACCAGATTGACACTTTTGAGAGGAACAATCCCGGAGTATCGGTCAATGTCTATGGTATCGATGCCGACAACAACATCTTCCCGCGACGAGTTGGCAAGGAAATCAAGGCCGACCATACTGATCTACTCCTGCAGTGTGAGAGTGAAACAGCGGATGGTGATGACTTGGAAGTGAATAGCCACTACTGCTGGATAAAGAACTTTGAAAAGTTGCTGCGAGCCCAGCTGACAAAACGTAGGCATCGTATCATCATCTGCAGACGCTGCTTCACCCACTACACAGTCGCTAACGATGGCGAGCGCAGGATGAAGGAGCATGAAGAGTTTTGTGCCCAGAACCGGACAGCAAGGATTGTGATGCCCAAGCCCAATGACAATGGAAGCCCACCTACCATGAAGTTTGAAAAGCACTTGAACAAATTTAGGTTACCACTTGTTGCCTATGCAGACTTTGAGTGCTTGTTGGAGCAGCCCACTCCTGAGAAAGATGGTGGAGCCCCAGAGCGGTGGATTGGAAAGGCTACAAAAGTTCTCCAATACCATAAGGCAATGAGCTATTGCCTCTACTTTGTGAGGGACGCTCAACAATTTCCCTCATGGCTCACCGTCAGCAACCTCATTCCCCAGGACCCAATTGTGTACCGTGGGCCAGATGCTGCTGCCCACTTCATGAAGACACTGACTGAGGTTGCAAACGATATTGCAGAAGCCATTGAATGTCATCAGACAAGGATGTCCCCACTCTCTGACAAACAAAAGGCGGAATTTTATGCAGCTAAGTTCTGCGAAGCCTGTCACAAAAAGTTTACCAATGATAAGGTTCGGGACCACTGTCATATGACTGGGTTGTACCGGAATGCATTATGTAACAAGTGCAACCTACAGAGACGTCGTCAATCCTACATTCCTGTATTCCTTCACAATTCCTCAAATTACGATACCCACTTGATCATTCCTCATCTTGGATCTGACAAATCTAAAATTTCAGTTATTCCCAACACATCTGAAAAATATATATCCTTCACCAAGCACATCTCAAAGAGTCTCCATCTGAGATTCATCGATACATTCCGGTTTACACCCGACAGTCTGGACAACCTGGTAACGAATCTTGTCAAGACAGCTGAGAATGCCTCTGATCTTGCCAATGTATTGGTGCACACCTCTAAACAGTTTAGAGATAAACTGGCTCTTGTGTCCCGTAAAGGTGTGTTCCCGTACGAGTACTGCAACTCATGGGAGAGATTGGAGGAGACACAACTTCCTCCAAAACAGGCTTTCTACAGTAGGCTAACAGATCACGGTATCAGTGATGAGGACTATGTACATGCGCAATGTGTCTGGCGCCAGTTCAGTTGTAGCACCCTGGGAGAGTACAGCGATCTCTATCTAAAATCAGATGTGCTCCTGCTGGCTGATGTATTTGAAAGCTTTAGAGACGTGTGCATGAGGACATACGATCTGGACTGTGCTCATTATTTCACATCACCAGGCTTCTCCTTTGATGTTATGCTCAAAAGTACAAAGGTGGAACTTGAGCTGCTGACCGACTACGACATGTACATGCTTATTGAACGAGGTATCAGAGGAGGTATCACCACCTGCATTCACCGCCATGCCATTGCCAACAACCAGTATACTGGGGCGCCTGTGGATCCAGAGAAACCTACATCCTACCTCCTGTACACAGATGCCAACAACCTGTATGGCTGGGCAATGAGCAATCCACTTCCTTGCCGGAAATTCCAATGGATGGACAAAGAGGAACTGGAGGCAGTGACCAGAGACATTGCAGGTGTTGCTGATAGACAACAAATTGGATACATCCTCGAGGTTGATGTGGAGTACCCTGCCGAACTGCATGATCTACACAACGAGTTTCCATTCCTACCAGAAAACCGGAAAACGCAGAAATCTGGATATGTTCGCCTGATGACAACGCTGAACTCGCATACACGCTACGTCTGCCACTACCGTCTTCTCAAACAAGCTGTCCAACATGGTTTGAGAATAACCAAGGTCCATCGAGGTGTGAGATTTGAGCAGACCGACTTCCTAGCTTCCTACATCCAGCTCAATACCAGTCTCAGACAGCAGTCAAAGAATAAGTTTGAGAAAAACTTCTTCAAACTAATGAATAACGCTGTCTTTGGCAAGACCATGGAGAATGTGAGGAAGCGTATGAACATGGAGTTGGTCAACTGTGAGAACCGTCTAAAGAAGCTTGTGGCTCGACCATCATTCAAGGATCGAATCATCTTTGGGGAGAACATCTGTGCAGTCACCCTACATCAGGAGAAAGTTAATCTCAACAAACCGATTTACGTTGGACTATCTGTGCTGGACATTAGTAAAACCCTAATGTACGAATTCCACTATGATGTGATGAAACCAATCTACAACGATCGTCTCAAGCTATTGTACCAGGACACAGACAGCCTCTTCTACCTGGTTGAGACAGAAGACATGTACAAGGACATACTCAACATCAAGGAGCTGCGAGATATCTTTGACACATCAGAATACCCAACCGACCATCCTTGCTACTCTCACACAAACAAAATGGTGTTGGGAAAGTTCAAAGATGAATATTCGGCCAGAGCTCCTCACGAGTATGTTGGACTGCGCTCCAAGCTGTACGCCTGTCGATGCTACAATCCTGATCCTAGCCAGGCAAAGAGTGGACTCATCAAGAAGGCCAAGGGAGTACGGCGACCTGTGTTGGGTCAAGAACTATCAAAGGATCATCCTGATGCCAAACGCTACATCGGCTTCCACGACTACCTGGACTGCCTCTATGGAGATGAGGCGATCTATAGAGAGCAAGTCATGTTCAGCACACGTAAACACCAAATCATGACGACTGTGCAAAAGAAGAAGGCCCTTAGCAATGCTGATGAAAAACGAAGCATAATGGATGATGGCGTCAGCACTATGGCATTTGGGCACCATCAGCTCAGTAACAAAAGAACCTCCACTGATGAAGACCAGCCTCCCACGAAGCGGGCTCGTAATGATGATGACGTCATGGACAGCAGTGATGATGATTTTCAGATGCTCAACAGAGATGTCATATAGATTTAACGTACTTAGAAACTAAGATGATTGTGAAAAATAAACTTTGACATCTGCAACTGATTGTTATTCATTTCCCTATCCTTCCTCTAGTATAAAACTTATCAGTAGTCATATGATATACACTTGATGCTCACCAAGTGCTCACTTAGGCTTAAAAGTGCTCACCTTGTGCACACAGAGTACTCACTTAGGCTTAAAAGTGTATACCTAGTGTTCACTTATGCCTACAAGTGCTCACCTAGTGTTCACCTAGTGTTCACCTAGTGCACACTTAGTGCTCACTTAAGCTTAAAAGTGCACACCTAGTGTTCACCTAGTGCACACCTAGTGCACACCTAGAGCACACCTAGTGCTCACTTAAGCTTAAAAGTGCACACCTAGTGCTCACTTAGACTTAAAAGTGTACACCAAGTGTTCACCTAGGCTCAAAAGTGCTCACTTAGGCTAAAAAGGGCATACCTAGTGTTCACCTAGCGCTCACTTAGGCTAAAAATGGCCTATAAGTGGTGGCGTGCCACTTTTAAACCCAACTGACCTAACCCAACCAAACCTAACCTAACATGATCGAACCTAACCTAACCTAACCTAACCTTACCTAACCTAACCTAACCCAACCTAACCTAACCTAACCTAACCTAACCTAACATGATCGAACCTAAACTAACCTAACCAAACTAATCTAACCTAACATGACCTAACCTAACATGACCTACCCAACTTACCCAACATGACCTTACAACCCAAGTGTGCACTAGGTGTGCACTATGTGAGTGCTAGGTGTGCTTTTTAAAGTCCAAGTGTGCACTAGGTATGCACTAGGTGAGCACTTTTAAGCCTAAGTGAGCACTGGGTGAGCACTTTTAACCCCAACTGAGCGCTCGGTGAACACTAGGTGTGCACTAGGTGCACCATTTTTAGCCTAAGTGAGCGCTAGGTGAACACTAGGTATGCCCTTTTTAGCCTAAGTGAGCACTTTTGAGCCTAGGTGAACACTTGGTGTACACTTTTAAGTCTAAGTGAGCACTAGGTGTGCACTTTTAAGCTTAAGTGAGCACTAGGTGTGCTCTAGGTGTGCACTAGGTGTGCACTAGGTGAACACTAGGTGTGCACTTTTAAGCTTAAGTGAGCACTAAGTGTGCACTAGGTGAACACTAGGTGAGCACTTGTAGGCATAAGTGAACACTAGGTATACACTTTTAAGCCTAAGTGAGTACTCTGTGTGCACAAGGTGAGCACTTTTAAGCCTAAGTGAGCACTTGGTGAGCATCAAGTGTATATCATATGACTACTGATAAGTTTTATACTAGAGGAAGGATAGGGAAATGAATAACAATCAGTTGCAGATGTCAAAGTTTATTTTTCACAATCATCTTAGTTTCTAAGTACGTTAAATCTATATGACATCTCTGTTGAGCATCTGAAAATCATCATCACTGCTGTCCATGACGTCATCATCATTACGAGCCCGCTTCGTGGGAGGCTGGTCTTCATCAGTGGAGGTTCTTTTGTTACTGAGCTGATGGTGCCCAAATGCCATAGTGCTGACGCCATCATCCATTATGCTTCGTTTTTCATCAGCATTGCTAAGGGCCTTCTTCTTTTGCACAGTCGTCATGATTTGGTGTTTACGTGTGCTGAACATGACTTGCTCTCTATAGATCGCCTCATCTCCATAGAGGCAGTCCAGGTAGTCGTGGAAGCCGATGTAGCGTTTGGCATCAGGATGATCCTTTGATAGTTCTTGACCCAACACAGGTCGCCGTACTCCCTTGGCCTTCTTGATGAGTCCACTCTTTGCCTGGCTAGGATCAGGATTGTAGCATCGACAGGCGTACAGCTTGGAGCGCAGTCCAACATACTCGTGAGGAGCTCTGGCCGAATATTCATCTTTGAACTTTCCCAACACCATTTTGTTTGTGTGAGAGTAGCAAGGATGGTCGGTTGGGTATTCTGATGTGTCAAAGATATCTCGCAGCTCCTTGATGTTGAGTATGTCCTTGTACATGTCTTCTGTCTCAACCAGGTAGAAGAGGCTGTCTGTGTCCTGGTACAATAGCTTGAGACGATCGTTGTAGATTGGTTTCATCACATCATAGTGGAATTCGTACATTAGGGTTTTACTAATGTCCAGCACAGATAGTCCAACGTAAATCGGTTTGTTGAGATTAACTTTCTCCTGATGTAGGGTGACTGCACAGATGTTCTCCCCAAAGATGATTCGATCCTTGAATGATGGTCGAGCCACAAGCTTCTTTAGACGGTTCTCACAGTTGACCAACTCCATGTTCATACGCTTCCTCACATTCTCCATGGTCTTGCCAAAGACAGCGTTATTCATTAGTTTGAAGAAGTTTTTCTCAAACTTATTCTTTGACTGCTGTCTGAGACTGGTATTGAGCTGGATGTAGGAAGCTAGGAAGTCGGTCTGCTCAAATCTCACACCTCGATGGACCTTGGTTATTCTCAAACCATGTTGGACAGCTTGTTTGAGAAGACGGTAGTGGCAGACGTAGCGTGTATGCGAGTTCAGCGTTGTCATCAGGCGAACATATCCAGATTTCTGCGTTTTCCGGTTTTCTGGTAGGAATGGAAACTCGTTGTGTAGATCATGCAGTTCGGCAGGGTACTCCACATCAACCTCGAGGATGTATCCAATTTGTTGTCTATCAGCAACACCTGCAATGTCTCTGGTCACTGCCTCCAGTTCCTCTTTGTCCATCCATTGGAATTTCCGGCAAGGAAGTGGATTGCTCATTGCCCAGCCATACAGGTTGTTGGCATCTGTGTACAGGAGGTAGGATGTAGGTTTCTCTGGATCCACAGGCGCCCCAGTATACTGGTTGTTGGCAATGGCATGGCGGTGAATGCAGGTGGTGATACCTCCTCTGATACCTCGTTCAATAAGCATGTACATGTCGTAGTCGGTCAGCAGCTCAAGTTCCACCTTTGTACTTTTGAGCATAACATCAAAGGAGAAGCCTGGTGATGTGAAATAATGAGCACAGTCCAGATCGTATGTCCTCATGCACACGTCTCTAAAGCTTTCAAATACATCAGCCAGCAGGAGCACATCTGATTTTAGATAGAGATCGCTGTACTCTCCCAGGGTGCTACAACTGAACTGGCGCCAGACACATTGCGCATGTACATAGTCCTCATCACTGATACCGTGATCTGTTAGCCTACTGTAGAAAGCCTGTTTTGGAGGAAGTTGTGTCTCCTCCAATCTCTCCCATGAGTTGCAGTACTCGTACGGGAACACACCTTTACGGGACACAAGAGCCAGTTTATCTCTAAACTGTTTAGAGGTGTGCACCAATACATTGGCAAGATCAGAGGCATTCTCAGCTGTCTTGACAAGATTCGTTACCAGGTTGTCCAGACTGTCGGGTGTAAACCGGAATGTATCGATGAATCTCAGATGGAGACTCTTTGAGATGTGCTTGGTGAAGGATATATATTTTTCAGATGTGTTGGGAATAACTGAAATTTTAGATTTGTCAGATCCAAGATGAGGAATGATCAAGTGGGTATCGTAATTTGAGGAATTGTGAAGGAATACAGGAATGTAGGATTGACGACGTCTCTGTAGGTTGCACTTGTTACATAATGCATTCCGGTACAACCCAGTCATATGACAGTGGTCCCGAACCTTATCATTGGTAAACTTTTTGTGACAGGCTTCGCAGAACTTAGCTGCATAAAATTCCGCCTTTTGTTTGTCAGAGAGTGTGGACATCCTTGTCTGATGACATTCAATGGCTTCTGCAATATCGTTTGCAACCTCAGTCAGTGTCTTCATGAAGTGGGCAGCAGCATCTGGCCCACGGTACACAATTGGGTCCTGGGGAATGAGGTTGCTGACGGTGAGCCATGAGGGAAATTGTTGAGCGTCCCTCACAAAGTAGAGGCAATAGCTCATTGCCTTATGGTATTGGAGAACTTTTGTAGCCTTTCCAATCCACCGCTCTGGGGCTCCACCATCTTTCTCAGGAGTGGGCTGCTCCAACAAGCACTCAAAGTCTGCATAGGCAACAAGTGGTAACCTAAATTTGTTCAAGTGCTTTTCAAACTTCATGGTAGGTGGGCTTCCATTGTCATTGGGCTTGGGCATCACAATCCTTGCTGTCCGGTTCTGGGCACAAAACTCTTCATGCTCCTTCATCCTGCGCTCGCCATCGTTAGCGACTGTGTAGTGGGTGAAGCAGCGTCTGCAGATGATGATACGATGCCTACGTTTTGTCAGCTGGGCTCGCAGCAACTTTTCAAAGTTCTTTATCCAGCAGTAGTGGCTATTCACTTCCAAGTCATCACCATCCGCTGTTTCACTCTCACACTGCAGGAGTAGATCAGTATGGTCAGCCTTGATTTCCTTGCCAACTCGTCGCGGGAAGATGTTGTTGTCGGCATCGATACCATAGACATTGACCGATACTCCGGGATTGTTCCTCTCAAAAGTGTCAATCTGGTTGATGGTGGCGGGGAATGACAATCCGGAAAAGTTGTACTTGTCGGTCAGCTGGTAGTACCGGTCGTTGACTCGCTGTGGGTCTTTTCCTTGGACATGCTTGGCAAGCATGGCCCACTTGAAGCACTGCTGGTCCTTGTTCTTCGGGTTCACAATGGCTTTCCTTGCTGAAATCTTGGTAGGCAGCTCAATGTAGGATGATCCCCGCAGCGGCGAATACTTGCTGATACGGATGAGTAGGCCATCGATGTTGAGGAGGGTCCATCCGCTGGAATTACCCTCAAACTTGGCTTCCTCCTCCAACATTTTCTGGCATGCCGCCTTGATGAGGTGAGGGAGCTCTGTGATGCTGACCACCGAATAGTTGGGCGTCTTGAAGGCCACATCTTGGAACTCCTCCTTCTCCTGGTTCTGCTCGTCGAGGCTGCTTTTGTAGTAGGTAGCCTCCAACACCAAGTTGAATTTCACAGGTCCATGGTTCAGAAATTCGTTGGAGATGGCCGTAATGATTTTGTCCTCAAGGCTGTTGAGCAGGGAGTGGAAGTCCTTGGCAGGATCATCCATGCAGTTGTTGTTGTAGAACAGGGTGCGGAGGCAGGAGTTGAAGGTGTCCTCCAGCACAACAAACTCTCCCTGAGAGCCCTCGGTCATCTGGCATCGGCTGGCCTTGTTCATCTGAAACAGATAGTACATTTCCATTAGTACTACTATGTTATTGCATCACATTGATGGTAAAACAGAATAGATTTATTGCTTTATAGGAAGGGAGTCCTTCCTAAGATCATTCCTTATAGTCCGGCAAACTCCTCACATGCCCCTCCCCACATGCCCTATGTTATTTCACAATATTGTTTTTTATAATTCATAGTATGAGATCATTCCTTATAGGTTATGTTAACATTCATAGGTTAGATAATCCAGCAATAACATTTAACAAACTCCTCACATGCCTCTGTGCAATAGCTTCACATGTTTCTTGTATGAAGGCCTCACATGCCCCTAGCCTAGTGTATGACTAAGTCCTGAGAATTTTCAAGTATTTTCTAAGTATAAAGCAAT
>OX418216.1:83199061-83491561 GCA_948455865.1 Conomelus anceps | reverse complement strand
TTTCTATTATTATTTTAAATGGATGAATCTTCATTATAATACAAAATTGTGAAAATTTAAATTTTAACACAATAATATTATAGGAATTAATTACAGTATGTACTTTTCCATTACCTGCCTGCACTATAAATCTTGCTATTTATAATGAAAATTGTGTCCACTTTGAACTAGCCTCTTTGATAAAACAATCGAAGACACTGTATAAATGATTTGTGAGTGGACAAATAATAATAATCCATAATGGACTGGGGTGACCCAGAGATTTCAAGTAACAGACGGTTAAAAAGTCTAGGGCCATTATATGCTGCATGAACACTGGCAGCTGTTGTTCTACAACGTGGTTCCAACAGGAATCTCTCTGATTGTCTACGGGTATCATAACCGCGAAGTGGGGCTATGGGGAATTCATTGCGTAATGAATAGACAAAACTGGCCAGATCAAAATCGCACAACTGTTCAATACTGAGTACATTGAACTCCTTATATACCAAATCTGTTGGATACCTGACCGGCTTTTTCAAGCATATTTTGATAATTTTCTTGTACAATAATATCAGAGGCTTGAGAACTGTAATACCACATCCACCCCAGCCAACTACACCATATCGCACAATTGACTGCACAAGTGCAAAAAACACCATTCTTACTTGCTCAACATTAAAAATATTTCTCAATTGTACAAACTTATATAACACTTTCCTCAACCTGGAACATAAATATGAAATCTGGTCCCTCCATTTCAAATGGTTATCAATAACTATTCCTAAGTATTTAGTACTGTCTTTAAATTTTATTTTAGGACATTGACATCCATTACCACTGCATCCGGATTCATGAAAAGCTAAATCATCCTCTATACCACCATTGCTATGTGGAAGACCTGCCGAGGTCAAAGAAAACGAAATGGCTGAAGTTTTTTTAATGTTTAAACTAACTAAGTTGAAATCTAACCAATTTTTCATAACCTTCAAACCCTCATTTGCTCGACGAAAAACATCATTCCATGTCGCACCCCAAAAAACAGCTACAGTGTCATCAGCAAAAGAAAACAAAGAACAACTCTCAAGTTCTATATTAAGTAAATCATTAATATAAATTAAAAATAAAATAGGACCCAGAACTGCACCCTGTGGTACATCCATCGAAATCCCCAACTCTGAGCTCATGACCCCATCAACCCCAACTACCTGAGTTCTACAACTAAGATAGCTTTTAAAGAGCCCTAAAGCAACACCTCTAATTCCAATATCTTCCAATTTTTTAAACAAAATAGTGTGTTCCACTGTATCAAAGGCTTTTTGGAGATCTAAAAATACTCCTACACATTTTTCTCCATTGTCCAATGATTCCATAATTTTCTTAGTTACATTATAGACAGCATCAGAAGTACTTATACCATTACAAAAACCAAATTGAAAATTAGATAAAATCTCATATTTTTCCAAGTACTCTACCAGGCGGGTCTTCACACATTTTTCAATCACCTTAGACACACATGAAAGGAGGGAGATAGGGCAATAATTCCCTGGATCAGTCTTATTGCCACTCTTATAAAAGGGGACAACAGTGGCCTTTTTCAGCTCATCAGGAAAAACTCCTTGTAGAAAGCATAAATTTATTACATGAGTCAGAGGAACTGAAATAATCTGGGAATTTAAACTTAAACATTTAGAAAAAATTCCATCTGAGCCTGGTGCCACTTTCTTCTTTAAGTTTCTAATATAATCATTAATTTCTTCAACTAAGACAGGAGCAAAGAAAAACGAATTACAAAACGATCTATTAGTTTTGTACTTAAATTTCTTGTCTTTTATCTTTGTAATTCGTTCGGAAATTCTTCTACCAACACTAACAAAATATTCATTCAGCTCCTCTGCTATTTCATTTTTCTGATTAGATCATAAAATGCGACCATCTCTGGTAACCAACTCTGTAATCGAACAATCATTTTTACTACTGGTGTCTGTTGCTTCATTTATAACCTTCCACACAGCCCTTAGACTATTTCTACATCCAACTAGTTTATTCTTAAAATAATATTCTTTTGCAAAGCGCAAAACTGACTTTAGTGTTTGACTATATAATTTAAAATAATTTATTAATTGTATATTAAATGGTTGTTTACGAGCCCTAAGAGACAGTTTGTCTCTCTGTCTCATACATCGGAGTATACCGTTAGTCACCCAGGGTTTGATTCTCTTCGTTCTATTACTACTATTTCTCCTAACAGTTTTTGAATAATCAAATAATAAACGTAGTTTATTACAAAACAAAGAAAAAGCTGGTCTTGGATCATTTTCCTGGAGAACATCATTCCATGTTTCAATTTCAATTTTTGACTGAAAAATATCTTCATTAAATAATAAATCTGAATCATTTTGTACATTAAAATCAACATCACTGCTACATGACCATCGGTCCTTACGAGTTAAACAACACATCACTGCATTGTGATCTGTGATTGCACAATTATAGATAGCTGCGCTAAAAGTACAAAGCTGACTTTTTAAAAAGATCTGATCAATGCACGATTCACGCAAAGGAGTAGATCTAGTACCGCCGTAAAGATAATTTACAAAGCCATATTCAAATAGAGTATCCAAAGATCTGTGTCCTACAAGAGTCAAATTTTTATCCAGAATATCAATATTAGTGTCACCAACAATAATTCTATTTTCGAAATTAGCAGTTTCACTCAAAAATATCTCTAGAGCATCCACAAAACTTACTACATCAGTTTCTGGGGACTTATATATAGCTGTGCAATAAAACTCTAAATTATCATACATTAATTTAAAATTCAAACCGTTGGCATAGTCAATATCAGTTTCCAAAATATTATAGTTGAGCTCGTTTTTAATGTATACTACAATGCCGTCGCATTTATTAGATTTTGTTGGCTTAATGATTTTGTTATAGCCAGCTATATCGAAACCAGTTATATAATGTGTGAGCCAGGACTCAGTTGAAATTATAATATCAAAAGCTACATCAAGTCCAGACAAAAGAATACACAGTTCATCAAAATTTTTCCTTATACTCCTAATATTTTTAAATGAAAGAGTTTTAGATGTAAATTATTGCAAAAAACTTGTTTCACCTCGTAAAAATCACTCAATTTGACAGTTCTATTACTATCTATGTTTTCCAAGTCATCAAATAAGTCACGAATATCCATAACCAGCTAATGAAAATAAGTCTGAAGTACCGGTGATTAGTATCACTCTATAATTCTGCTATATCGCTTTCCTTTCTTATTACAACAGTTTTACTTTTTTCGTCTTTTTTCACCAGAATGTTGCTGTCTCGAATCCATACAAATTTATATTTCTTACTCATTGCGCATTTTTTAACTTCTCGGAAAAGTTCCATGACAGACGGTGAATGTTGTTGAAAAGTGAGCACCCTGCTCTCGGGAAGCGACTGGGAAATGGATTTTGATGATATACCCGGGCCTCTGTTGTCTTTATTCGCACATGATTTGAAATTCAAGTGCCACGCCTCCTTGCCTTGTCTACGCAAAAAGCGAAACACAATCGGCTTAATACTGTCTTTAACTCTCGACGGCAGTCTGTGTGCTGTACTAAGGTCTCGTGAGGTAATATCACTATTAATTGCCGAAGAAATGTTATTGAAAATTTGGAAGACAGATTCATTAGATGTCTCGGTGATCCCAGTTACAACTAAATTTTCTTTACGACTATATTCTTCCACATTAGAAATTTCAGATTTTAATTTTTCATTATCAATTTTTAATGCACTTATTTCACTTGAATTTCTTTCTTATGAGATACAAGCTCTTTTTTAAAATCGTCGAATTCTCTTGAAATGAAATCAATTGAGTCTTCAATTGAATTGAAATCTTCTTTGAAAGAGGGAGAGATTTCCGAGTGAACAATCTGTTTCACGATAAGTCCGATAGCTTAAAGGTCGGCAGGAGAGAGAGCGCCAGGCGCCGTGGTTGAAGGAGAGGCACTATGAATGGATGAATGCACCGGCGCTGGCGCCAGAGCCGGACGACTCATGACCAGACACAGCCGTATCGCTCACCTTCTTACTTGCTACCGTCCCCTACTTGCATGAAATGCACTTCCATTTACCTTTGTTATCAGCAGACATTTTACAAAAGTTTTGTTCTTTTATAAGTTGACATAAAAAATGAAACTTTTTCTTACAAGCACAACACAATAACAGGTCTTGTTCAGGAACATCACTGTCACATTTAACACAATTCATTTTGAAATAATAGTAAATAGAAACAAACAATAAAACACGGAGCAGACAGCAATAGATGTTTCCCCTTCAACAGTCAGAGACACACTACGAATTTCCATTTTTCATCCATTTTCATCTTCGAAAAAATATGAACCAATAACTCCAAAAGAGGCAACCACACATCACACAGTTGCACGCTCTTAATGGAGAGGTTTTTGTGAATTATGCGAGGATTCTCGGTGGCCCAGTAACGTGAATTTTACTTATTAACTTCTCCATTGAAATTAAAATGTGCCTTATAATGATTACTGTGGTGTCATTATCATCAAACAACACTTGTAAACGTTGCATTCCTCTCGCTGCACATAATCTCTTTCCTTTCTGAACAACACACATTTTATATGGATGAAATTTTAAATAATTTTGCTAAAATTTTCCGCATTGATTCATGCTTCAACCTTAATTCACGTGCGTGTCTTCTAGCTGAATGACTTGGGCTCCAAATGAGGGCTAGTCTCACCCTCTCGATGTTTTCCGGCGTCTTTACAGGCTTCTTTGAGCCAGGAGATATCTTCTAACATAACTCCTGTCGCTCTTAGATTTTGAACCCACCTGAGAATAGTATTGCGGGAGGCAACCGTACTATTGCGTCCAAGGTTGAAATGAGTGCGAAAAAGCCGCTGAACCGTTGTAACAGACTCGCCGTTTTACACATACGCGTCGTATGCAAACATGCGATGCTCGACTGTTCACTGCTCCATGGCTACTGAAATGGCATTTTATAGCGAGGTGAATGATCGCTTTCCCAACACTCTATCATCTTCGCTGAGCGTGTACTAGCAATTCCAAAAAAGGACGGTTCTTCGTGGTCACCCATTACTTGAATTCACCCACTATAGTTATCACATTGTGTGCTCAATACTAAAACTCAATACTCCAAACTTAACTATTCTCACCTTGTTTATCTTTCTTGCTATGAAATGTTTACGAAATTATCAAATTTCATAATTGAAAAACAAGATTGCTGTGAGGATGATCATAATCAACATTAATTAACGTTTGAACTGTTAAGAAGCACACATATTGATTAAAATTCCGTTTAGCATTCCCAAATAGTTCAAAGTAGAATCTTGAAATGGTCTTACCTGGTAGGAAATCTCTTTCCTGCTTGATTTGAATCGAATGTATTAAGAATTTCACAATTGTTCTGGGTGAAATGTGCAGCGGTAATGCAGTATGTGCGGCGGCAATTTTTTCGATGAGTTTCTAAGCAATTTCATTTCAAAATGTTCGTCCTGACATCAGAAGACATGAGATGTAGAAATTCATTCACAGGCCTCATTAAACCGCTGTTTTTCAATATTTTAACGATTGAGAGATGGTGAAATGATGATGGGCGAGTAAGTTTTGTTAATGAGGAGGAATAAGCGCTGTTAGCAGGAGAAGAAAAGGAGGTATCCAGTTCGGTATTTCTTTTTTTTAATAAGGAAATGATTCTCAAGTATATGATAAGACTCCTCTTTCTGAATTCATCCGTCAAGCGCTATGAATTCTGATCCAGGATATATTCAGTAATGAGGTGTTTGTTTTCTGGAATAAGGATTTAGGAATGTGGGGAGTTGAATAAAAACATGAGGTTCTGTCGCGCTCTTGAGAGAAGTGGAACAATATTCTTGAGTTTCCAGCCAACTCACCATTACCGCATGAGAAATACAAGAAAATCACAGAGCTGATTCGAGTTTGAATGGATAAGTTGTACCGATGACAATCGAGAATTTCGAATATTGTCTTCAGAATACGACGATGAGTTTAGAAATTATCCACTGCTCTGGCGAATGTCTGAGCATCAAGTTGCTCTCCTCTCCGTGCTTGTGCTTGTGCGCGGTCTGTCGAGCAGAATAATGAAAGCGAGAATGGAACGAGTCGAGTATGAAATAAGTCTTCGTCGACAAAGAAAGCAGAAAGTCACGAAAAGAAAATGGGAGTGGAATAAAGTAACGTCACTGCTATGCATATACTGAGTTTTGTATTTTTTGTGATGCTCTACCATAAAAGTGAAATATGCTTGGAGAATGTCAGAAGTTTTTTCCTCAACCTATTACCAAAAAATCTCATAGAAACAGTGAGTTTGTCAGCCAATGTCTGACTGACTTGAATTTCTTTATTAAGAACAATATATTATTGAGTCTACTTTGGTGTTTTACAAACTTAATTTCACATTCTCTTAAACCCTTGTTTTAATCTATTCCGTTTTTTGAAAAAGTGCTTATCCATAATTTACAGTTTCATAATTTGTCAGTTTTGAGAACATCATCATAATAAGAATGCTAGTCTCGCTTAAATGGAGGAGGTTTTCAATGTATTTTAATTTACAGTTCTTGAACTCGAATGCAGAATGAGTGGTGAGGTTATGTGTCAGTTTCTGTTTTTGCATTTATTACAAAGTTACTATCAATATGAAACTTTTGTGTTGAACAAAATCCGATTACTGTTATTCAAATTTATTGTACGCAAAGCCATTAAAAACTTTTAGTTAACATTGGAAACAATTTCCAACATGAAGGTTTAATCTCACATACACGACGATTGCTTCCCAATCATTCAGTTCATTTAGAAATGAGGAGAAAATTAATTTATTTCTTGGAAATTGAACAGTTTTTATTCTCCGTCATCAATGTGAGGAAAATGATAGCATGATATAAAAATCAAAGTTTATATTGTACTTTTTCCTGTCTCTCTTCTTCTTCTTCATGTGCCTTCTCCATGGCGGAGGTTGGCTATCATGATGGCGATTTTTATTTTATTAGCAGCTGCTCTGAATAGGTCGTTAGAGGTACATTGGAACCAATCCCTCAAGTTGCGCAACCAAGATATTCGTCTTCTGCCGACTGATCTCTTGCCAGTTATTTTTCCTTGCATAATGAGGTGCAATATTTCATATTTCTGTCCTCTCATTATGTGACCTAGGTACTTTTATTTTCTTTCCTTAATTTCACTTATGAGCTCTGGCCTTTTCTCCATTCTTCTGAGAACCTCTTCATTTGTTACATGGTCTGTATATGAGATTCTCTGCATTCTGCGGTAGGTCCAAAACTCAAAGGCTTGTATTCTCTTTTCACATAATTTATTCAAGGTCCATGCTTCCACACCATATAATAGAACTGGAAACACAAAACACTTAAGGAGACGAATTCGAAGATCCATTCTTATATCTCTTGATGTCAGTAGACTCTTTAATTTGATAAATGCAGTACGTGCCTTCTCTATCCTAATTTTAATTTCAGTGTAGTGATCAGAGTTGGAGCCCCAAGCCCCGAGCCCCAAGATTTGTGTATGCATCCACCCGCTCCAATCTCTCATCTCCAGCAAAAAGATCACCCAAAGGAGGTGCATCTTTAGTGAATACCATGTACTTGGTCTTCTTGGCATTGAGACTTAGACCACCTTCCTTACTTGCAGTGATGAAATTATACAACATTCTCTGGAGATCCTCTATGTTCTCAGCCAGCAGGACAGTATCATCAGCATACCTCAGGTTGTTAATGGGTATGCCATTGACTTTTATTCCTCCTGTCTCTTCTTCCAGGGCCTTGCTGATTATTTTCTCCGAGTAGATGTTGAAGAGAAGCGGTGACAGCACACACCCCTGACGAACCCCTCTCCTAATTTCCAGCTCCTCACTACACTCTGATTGCACCCGTACTGTAGCCTTCTGGTGAAAATACAAGTTTCGTATCAGGCGAAGGTCACATGCATCTATTCAAGACTCTTTTAGGATTTCAAGTAACTTACTATGTTGTACCTTGTCAAAAGCCTTCTGATAATCTATAAAACAAACAAATATTGGTTGGTTCACATCTAGGCAACGCTGCACAATGACATTAAAAGCAAACAGAGCCTCCCATGTACCTAAGCCATTCCTGAAGCCAAATTGGGTATTTGATAAATTCTCTTCCAGCCTGTTGTAGATTCTCCTATGAATTATTTTGAGAAATCCCTTCATTGTATGACTCATCAGGCTTATCATTCGGAAATCTTCACACTTCTTAGCATTAGACTTTTTTGGAAGAGTTATAAAGATTGACTTTAACCATTCAGTGGGAATAACACCAGTCCTATAGATTTTATTGTATAAGTGTGAAAGAATTCCCACAAACTCTTCATCAACAAGTTTGAGGATGTCTACAGGAAGTTTGTCTGGACCTACAGCTTTTCCACCTTTGATATTCTTGATGGCAAATTTGACCTCACTCTTCAATATATCCAGACCACAGTCTTCATCAATATCACAGCAAAGAAACTCCCTATCATCCTCAAAAAGTCTTCGATTGTATTCTTCCCATGACTTCAGCTGCTCCTTCACATCCAAAATTATCTTTCCATTATCGTCAGTCATCAAGTATCCTCTCTTACTTTGCACTCCAGTGAACTGTTTTATTTTCTTATGCATGTTATAAGTGTCATTAAGGGCTTTCAGCTGTTTCATTTCCTCACATTTCTGCTTCAACCAAACCTCCCTTTCCTTTCTACATTTGTATCAGATTTGGTTGTTTACTTCCTTGTATTTCTGTTTATTTCTGTGAATTGACGGTGTTCCTCCATGAGATTGAGGAACCCTTTGAAGCGTTCCTGTCTCTCTAAAGAAAGTTAAATCAGACGAAGCAGACCACTTACACTCCTTAATAGTAAAATACACAAGTGAGCCCATGTTAGCTGAATACTCATACAGCATATGTGTACTGTTTGGAGTTTAGATTAGTTACATTCTGATCTCATGCTTGAGAATTAGAAATATGGCCACCTTCAGTCGGTTAGAGTTGACAACGTTTTGACATTATATAGTCATATTATCCAATCATATGGAACCTAGGGTAAGTAATTGTCATCTTTTTTGTCAGGTAATTGTCAACTGCCAGGTAAAATGTCAGGGAAATAAGATTCTAATAGAAGAGTTTGTCACTTTTCATTGCTTGAACACATTATGCAACGTCAATAAGTTCAACCTTGTTATTGATAAGTAAATTCTCTGATTTTCAGATTACAATCATGAGATTGGATGTGGAAGAATTCTAGACAGAATTTTAAAGTTGCAAGACAATTGTCGATCATCCATTAGTTTTGGCTACTTTATTATCTATTGAAGATTTATTGGAGAATCATGTCACTCCCACCACAGTCCATCTCTTTCTCATGGAATAGAGCTGAATGCTTCAAAGGATTTTTTCTCAAGACCTTTATAGCTCTTGAGCTTTATTGAACGGCCTTTGTGTTGAATTGAATAGCAGCTCTTCGAGAGTAGATTTAGCTGTTAACAAAAGTTAAAGAAACAATAATATCCCCGTTAAAGCTTTTGACTCAACGTACTTTTAAGTTTAGCCGATCTCTTGCAACTTTGTTTTCTTAACTTCTTGGCGCTAACACTACCAGTAATCGCATTACGGTTTCCCACCTATATTTTCTACGGAGCGATCGTCCACGGCTTCATTTTCTTGGAGTTTATCTTAGTTATTGCAATCTGATTAAGACTGTCCCACACCAGCGTCGTGATATACATGAATGAACCTCAACTACTTTTCCTCGATCATAGAAAGCCTATTCTTGAATACTATTTACTCATGATTAATGGATTCTTCTTATTTTGCAACTGTCATAAAGCCATCCGTTTATTAAAATAATTAGTTTATTCTTCTAGTCTAGATCAGGTTGGAGAATCAACGAATAATACAGACATTTATGATTACTTTGTGATTAATCTAAAAAAGCGTCGTTAAAGGTTTTATATAGACGCTCCACTCACTTTGTTCATAATTGAATTTTTTTGTCATGACTAGAATAATATGTATTGTTATAATAATGATATAAATAAATTCAATTTCAAGTGGGAATAGTTTAATTATTTATCCATATTATAAGTGAATGAGTTCTGTAATAAAATCAAGTTATAATGTGAATCATAATCTTTGCATGACGCTCCGCGAGAGATAAATTATACAGATTTCTTTGAAAGCTTGTAGAGTTTTCATTGATTTAGACGGGAGTAATAGTTATGATAGGATCGGTGAGAAGAGCAAAGGGATGACAGGTGAGTCCCTGATGGCTTGAATGCGTCCGAGGATCGAGTGGTGGAGGGAATGGAAAAGCCAAAGCGACGGAATTTACATAGAAATGAAAATTTCAACCCCGGTTCTCCTTTTAATTCGCAGGTCTTGCAAGAAGAGCATAGGGCTGCGGATGTTCATTTGATTGAAAGGGGATGGAAAGTCAAGGATTGATGGGTGAGGGAATGGTGAAGGGAATGGGTATCGATGACGGTGGAGTTCTTTGCCCGCTATGCCGCTTTGGTCGACGCTATTTGATGAAAAACCTGGTCTCGACATCGGCGAATCGTTTTGCTCGGGCGGTGATAGATGGCGACGGACTGGCAGCAACAGCCTTTTTCGTCAAATTATCCCTCGCACTTAGGAGGAGGAGAATTCAGCTCCCAATCACTAGAGTTCGACCGCAAATCTGTTCAGAACTCCTTTTTAATAAAGCTTCTCTCCAGTAAAAATAAGGAAGAGGCACATCAAACTCACTCACTACAAAGTTGGAGATCAGTCACTGATCGTCTCCCCGGACAACCAACCTCTTCGACGAGTGACACTCTTGAACGGCAGTCAAGCTTTAACTAATTTAACAACCATCAAATTTGTCATATGTTTATAATTGCCTACATCGTAAATGAGCTGTGAGCTCATCATTATTTGATAAAGCATAAAGTTATTTTAAAAAGAAATATTTCTATATGGCGAGCCGTAGCCACAACCCCACAGCCACAGCTTTAATAAAAATTATTCAAGGTGAAAGAAAGAGACAATCAATGAACGTGATGATGATCTTCACTAATGATAGTGAACCACTTGGTACTGAGTTTTTCTCTCGATTCTGAAATTCAAATATGATAATGAACACGCATTTGATCAATAATGCTTGCTAATTTTTATGCAAAGACATGTGTATTTTTACTATTTTTATACGGCCATTGTCATAAAATATTACATCACATTAGTCCTTACTGGTCTCAGCGTGTACAGTACCGAGGAATTTGAAACTGTTTAGCAAATTGAGCAACATATACTGTAGTTTTCATATAACTTGGCAGCAGTTGCGTTCAGATGTAGCAAGTCCGCTCATCTTCTACACGCTGCCAAGTTATATGAATACTACATTACGTTATCGTGTTTAGCAACATATCATAAAGGTTATGTAAGTCTATCAATTTTCAAGTTCCGACTAGCCTATAAATTGGATTACATTGATTAAGAATCACGAATCACGTTATTAAAAAACGACTGTACTTTACCTGCCTGGGAGTGCTCCCGTCAATGAATAGTCATCAGATTATTGATGTATCTTCTCAAATCATAGAATTGTTTTTTTTTCGTGGGGTGGGGAGGGGGACACCGATAAAACTTTGGTTTAAACACAGTTTAAGAAAAATCACAGTTATCAGTCTTGTGAAATAACTATTCAATTCTTATTGAAGTGTGAGGCCTCACTGGCATACAATTTTAAAAGAACAATTCCGCTTGCAAATATTTTAATTAATAATTGCTATTCATGATAGCAAATAATTGCTATCACAATAAGTTTGAAAATAATAAAAAATGAACCATAAGCTTGAATAAATGAATATCAAGTTATTACTACCATTTACTAAATAAAACACTAATAAGGGAAGAGCAATTTCTCTCTATACTACTGATTCACTAATCCATTTTATTATTAAATTTGTCCTTATCGGAAGCCAATTCGGCATTACATAGTAATTAAATAAAAGTTAATATGCAGCAGCAAGAAACAGGTGACGGTGCACTGTCTTACAAAATAGTGGTAAGGAGTATGAAAGTATGATATCCAGTGGCAGAGAGTTCCACTCATGGGAATCTTCCAAGTGAAATGAAGCTTCAAATATTCCTGTCCGGTGGTTCGGTATTTGCAGAAAAAGACCATGTGTTTGGGTATCTCTGGAATGAACATTTCTGAGAAGTAAAAGCTTCTCTCTCAAATATTCAGGACCACTTTGTCCCACAATCAATTTGTGAATGAGACAAAGAATGAAATTAATACAATCGCCTTTGCTCCAATCAAGTTCCTTGTGCAGAGGCGTGATATAATCATTCCATCAAGCATCATAAATAAGTCTTATAGCATAATTTAATGCCCACTGGAGTTTGATATTGAGCTCTCCAGAGATGCCTTGATACACTACCGAACAGTAGTCAAAATGAGGAAGAATAAGCGCCTGTACTAACGTTTTCCGCACCCCACCGGTGAAAATCTCCTCAGCCTTCACAGCCATACATTCCCCTCACACTCTCCTCATATCAGATTTTACATAATATTTTCAATTAATTGAGCGTGTTATCAATAAACAAGCCTAATAGTTTGATTTTATCATTATAAACAAGCTCTACGTCATCTAGAACAATGGAGGGGAGACCAATTTCTGTCACTTGCCTGATCAGTATTAAAGAACCAATGACAGAACACTTAGCTTTTTTAACATTCAAAGACAGACAATGCCATCTTGATCAAAAAGATAGGGGAGAAACATCTAAGTTCATCTGTGTGTCAGCCTTCATACAATCATTAGAATAAAATTCTTTCTAAGGAACTGAGTCGTCTGCAAACAGGTGAAATGAAGAGTTTGATATGATTTTAGTTGTTATTAATATAGATGGAGAACAGGAGAGGTCCAAACACCGAGCCCTGAGGCAAGCCAGCTGAACCAGATATCCAACTGGCATCAGTGACACCAGTGGCGTAACGTTTTCCAATTGGGCCCCCCCGCAACCGATTTTCCGGGCCCCTCTCCTCAAAATCATATAAATATCCCCCCTCTCCCTTGTCTCCCCTCCCATAGAAACTTGCATGATTTTTTTGGGCAGTTATAATTATGTAAGAGCAAAACACCTTTTTATCTATTAAATTTAAAAATTCAATCATGTTTCAAGGGGGACTAGTCTACTGATTTTGGCTGTAGCCTACGGGCTCCTGAAAGATGAAAATAGTTGAGTGTTGATTATGTTATAAATAATTATGTAATATTAAAACTGACACTGTATTTCCCTTTTATATATTGTTTTACTCACTTATATTGGAGATGCTTGAGGGATGCATTTCACTTCTGAAAAAAGCTTCGTCAGCCTTTGTCACTTTTCAGAAGTGAAATGCATCCCTCAAGCATCTCCAATATAAGTGAGTAAAACAATACAGTATATAAAAGTGAAATACAGTGTCAGTTTTAATATTAGATTGTTCATTAAGTATTTCGTCATGGAAAACATCACAGATAAATAATTAATCTTGAAACCTAGAAACCTTGAAATTGATGTCTTCCATAGGATCCACATTTACATCCTCCTTGTTAGCACCTTCGCTCCTTTTCCCAGAAAATGTGTTCTCTCAGAATTCGCCTCGTTTGCAGACACGGACACAGGTTAAAATTTGAAAAAAAAGGCATTTTATCTAAATTACCGCGAAATTACTAAGTCAGGAAAAGAGAAAAAATTTAAGAAATTTATTCTTAAAAGGCAGAAGAGAGAAAACGTAAACTACTTATGCAGTACTTGATCCTATTATAAGAAATAAATTCAACTGTGTTAGGAAAACGGAAACAATTGAACCAAAACTATTATTTATATACTTATTCTGTACAATAATCACGTAATTTATCCGATATATCAAGGGCATAAAATTAATATTCCTTCTGAACATTTTTTAAAAATTTACTAGTCGATAAAAAATAGAAATAACTAAAACATGACTGTACAAAATCGCAATACCATAAACGCAGCATGTTGAAAAATAGAATAGCAATGAAAAAAAATGGCACTCCAAATAATAAACTCACGATCACGAACTCAATTAATATACATACGGTTTACTCTAGACCAATTTATCGGACACGTGTAGGGCTAGATGCATCTAACTGGACGATTCAAAAGTGACTGAATTCATAATACTGTATGAAGAAAAATATTGACTTTATTTCTACACAACCCCCCACTTTCCATTACATCACAATATATGCTAATATACATTGAGGGATTCGATGGGAAAATAATATTAATTTCCTCTAATATTTGCACTTTGGAGACATGATTTGTAACAGTCTAGATAAGTTTGTTTGAATAGTGTTTTGTCCTCGGTATGTCTCCATTTCCATTTCCTGAAGTCACAACATCCTGCTTCTGAATTCCTTCACTAAAGCTATTTGCGAATTGATAAAGTAAACAATAAACATTGACCTGACAATAATTAGCCAATTCATTCTTCTTCCTTCAGTAATTCAGTTTTATTTCTTTTGAAAAAAAATTATATATATCAGTCTGAGCACGGGCCATTTCTTAAAAAAATATATTTTCATTCCGGGCCCCCTTATAGCCCGGGCCCCCCCGCGCCGCGGGGTCTGCGGGGGTGTACGTTACGCCACTGAGTGACACCGGTATCGTGACAGAATGAAATTTTCCCTTTAAATATGAAGTGAACCATCCCAGAGTCAGAGCTGGAAGATGACAATGAGTTTTCACTTTTCAGTATAATGTATGAGAGTGGAATGAGGAATGTTATCAAATGCCTTGCTAAAATCGAAAGAACTCATTATTGTTAGCATGCAACAATCCACTGCAATTCTCATATCATCAGTGACTTTGAGAAGTGGAACTGATGAAACTGGCTCTAAATCCTGATTGGTATTGACTTTACATTATCTCACAAACTTTCGAAACTAGCCAAGTAACATTCTCTACATATACGGAGGTACACTCGCCTAGCCTTATGGCTCTCTTTCTCTAATCTAATTATATTATTAGTAATCCACGGACATGGTTTACATTTTACAGTTATTAATTTTATTGGTAAAAATTCATCGAATAAACAAAGAATAAATTTATTCAAAATATTATTTTTATTGTCGATATCATGTGCAATCAGTATATTGTGCCAAGGGAAACCCTAGGCTGCATTGAGGCAAGAATCCAAATCAAAGTTATGGGAGTCGCAATATTCGTAAGATAGATTATAATCGATTTTATGCTTCATATTATAAGTAAAGAATATTATACCATGTGCTGAGAAATCTGAACATTGAACCTGGTCATTTGAAAGATGTTACTAGAGACACTAACAATTATTGCTAGGTCTAAAAGTGAATTACAATTTACTGTATGGAAAGTCAGACCACTTGGAAGAATTGAAAAGTTGGGTTGGGATAAATCCACGAAAGTTTTAACTTGTCTTGCTCCAGAAGTTTTCATTAAATCGACATTAAAGTCGCCAACAATAATAATGTGGTTATGTCTATGCATAGCCCGCGACAACGCGTCCTCAAGCGTGTGGAAGCTCCCCACCCTAGGCGAATGATAGATTCCAGCTATCATTACCATCGATATAATATAAAAACACTTTTATATTTTATATATCGTGTTCTTATATCGATGATCATAACAGACTCATCATCCACTCACACATCAAGGAAAATGAATTCTGGATGACACCGGCTCCGAAGACAGTTCGAGCTGGAAACGGTGTGCTAAATGCGCACAGTGCTAAACGCGCACAAGATTTATCAAAGGGTCAGAAAAGGGTCTCCACTACCTGGAACTGCCGCTCTGGTAGTGAACCGACCGAAATTCATATTACAAAACAATGGGAGCCTATGTTATGATATGGAACTGAATTTATTACCTCATGAAATTAGAAGACAACTAGAAATATTTTCTAGTTGAGCTGTATCAATACCAGTAACAAAATATCAATTTTTTTACTTTGATTTTTCAGTAACAGTGGAAAATAATAATTAATTAATTGTTCTGTTTTCCTTTTTTTGGATTTTGAAGTGAAAATGATTGGACCTTCTTTGTAATAAATTATTTATGTATCATATTTAAAAAAATATTCGTACCTCTCGCAACTCTCACCAGTGGTCAAGGACTCTTCAAATGAATGAATAAATCTAAATTTAAAAAAAAAATGAAATATTGTAGTATTTCTTAACCCACTTATGAAAAAAAATTAGGTTGAAGTTTTGGCTATCAGTTAAGTTAGTTAGTTGGTTGAGTTTAGTTTAAAATGTTGATGAGAACATTCATAATGTAAAATAAAGATCTATAGGTTCTTATCGTCCCATTTAATTATTTTAGCTTTCTTACTAAAAAAATAAATTAATAAAGTTGATTTTTTGTTAAACCTTTTTTGTTACACCTGAAATAGGCTTTGATTGAGAAACCCGATTTTAGTCCTTTCAGCTCGATAACTAGATAATTTTTCACTATTCAGATACAATAGATGAAACCCCATACAATCAAATCATAATTTGATATTGTTTGAAAAAATTATGTTACAATTTCCATTCAAAGTATACAGTTTGTTATTACTTATGATTTGATTGATCACTTTGATCACTATAATGATAACTAATCTAATACTTCCGAATCTACTTCCGATTTGCCTTTCTACATGAGCGGCAGTTCAGGTAGCCGAGGCCCTTTCTTGACCCTTCAATAAAACTTGTGCGCGTTTAGCACAGAATTCCATGAAATTTCAGTTGTGCGCGTTTAGCACTGTGCGCGTTTAGCATGTAACCGGAAAAGACGATCGCACATAAATTTCAACTTCCCCCCCCCCACCACCTTTACCAATTCTGACATTTCTGAAAAGGGTAAGCTGTGCTTAAGTTAAGACTCATTTATAAATACAGTATCTAGAGGAACTGAAGATAACCTTAATTTAAAGAAATCTAAATGTGCACAGATTGAATATAATAATTATGACATGTTTTTAAAGCAGAATTGTCTCTTATTACAGATGGCAAAATAGAACAATGAAAACAAAATAGAACAATAAAAATGGAAACTGATAATAATTTGGAAGATCAATAAAAGATTAGAACATCAAATTCTGGGTTTGGAACACACAGACTCCTGCTTCAAGTAGAAAATAACACAAAGTTCAGGTTTTGTTGGAAATGACTGTCAGATAACACTTAGTAAGAAATAAAAATAACAATAATTTTTTAATGCTCATAGAATAAAAATAAAGATTTCCTATTCTATTACAATGTATTAAAATTTTCTGGTGTGTATGCCAGACATTATTCACTCAAGTTGTGCTATAAATAAATATATCAATTATATTGATGCCTAAACTCCTATCAGAACTCATTCTCAACTGCATAGCTTTGATTAAAAAAAATATGAATAAAGAAAACCTTATCAACTGGAATAATTTGTCTCTCATATAATCATGATATAAAACACTTATAGAAATTAATATACACTTTGGAATTGAAAATAATAATGATAATAACACGTAATAAGCCAAGCTAGAAAAGAAGAAAGTAATTAAAAAAGAAAATAATCTATCAATATCGGGAATTGTTTGGTTGAAGATTGGTATCATAACTTGATCTACTTTGAAAGATGCAAGTTATAAGTGTTCGATATTATACTCTCAAATTTACTATCAACAGCACAACAGAATGATAACTCCAATAATTTACAATTTGTATAACTGTCTTGTTCTTCGTTCACGGTTAGTCAGATGATTTATTAAATTCTCATTTTACACGATATAATTATTTATATTATGATTTGATGTGGAACCTCTTGAACAAAAATATAAAGTGCTAGTAGCTGTTAAATTATCTAACCTGATCTCATTTTTCGTTTCTGAACGCACCATCTCACTTCTTCAACACGTCGCACATATCGCTCATCTTTAACCGGGCATGTTTAGTTGTACGGCTATCTACGATATGCTCAGTTGTTAACATGTTTAGTTGTTAGTTTTACGATGTCTGTGTCTAGGTTGGCAATACTCGATGAATGAATGACTCTCATTCCGACGACGTTTGTTGCCAGAGTTACGAAAGAAAGAATGAGGAAACTGAACAGCTTGGACCAGCAGTTTGGAAGACTGTTTTAAGATCGAATAAGTATTTTCCCGTGGTTGGAGACAATGGTCTGCGTAGAATTTAGTGGTTGTGGGAAATAGCTGGTTGTGGATGTGAGTGTTGGGAGCTGCGGTGAGATGAACGGCAGTCGGCAACATCAGGGTGCTACAATGGTGGCGTGAGCGGGAGTTGTAGGAAAGAGAAAAAGTGATTGAGAGAGGGTGTGAAAGTGATGTGGAGGAGGCGAAGGAAAAGGGCGATGAGAATGAAAAGGATTGGCGTACAGAGTTGGCAGTGTAAGAGAAGGAGCACAGTTCACGAATGTTTGCATGTATCTATCTGTTCTGCTCGTTCAATTTGCGTGAGTGCGAAGTTGACCACCTCGTGCTCTTGCTTGCCTCTGGTGGTATTCATCCGAAGCCAGGAGCTGGTGCTCATTCACATAACCCTCTCTCACACCCACCAGGCAACCATCAGCTGTTCATCTGTTACCAGCCTCAGATTCTCTAGACATACGACCTCGCACACCCTTTATCTCCAGTAACTACGAACAGTTTGTGCCATTAAATTGGTAAACATATATCTTGTACCTTTATTACTCTAAAGAATAGCATAGAAATACTCAAAGCTCCTTTGCTCAAACACAATACGTATGATTTGTTCTCCAAACAAATCAGATAAAACAAAGAAACAAAAAATATAGTTGAGAGCAATTCACAATAATCAATAATCACGAAGATAGCAGCATCTGGCACCACCAACTACACCCCTATCAGCCTGAAGACTAGTGTTGACATCAGAAGAAGCATCACGCCGTGAAAAAACTATGCTTATTCTGCATGGGATTCACCCCTCACTTGACATGGGATAAGGAGAAGAATGATTATGATGATGATGATGGATTAGAATAATTACAAAAACAAGTACTCTGGAACAATAACTGCAATTGTGTTTTTGGAAATGTTTTGAACTTATAGGCATTGTCATTTGTTCAAATAAAATTCAGTTTCTGTTGAAAATTCCTTATTACAGTGCAATATCACAGCTTTCTCATTCAAGCAGAGAGGGTGATCGAAAATATATTTATAAAGACAGATTTCTTTAATAATTGTTGATGAAATGTTCTTTGCAATGATCTTTCAAGGGAGTTGGTTCATGTGAGGAGAAATATATGATTATGATGGAAATGATTATGACGTCTAACATCGCTAGATTTTGTGTTTGTGTTTGTGTCCATGTAGAATATGTGGCATATTACATTTTATGAGAAGAATTTGAAGGGGTTTAGATTTCAAGCTTCTCAATGCCGTTTGACTTCTTGCAATTTTTAGTTGTTTCAAGTTTCAGTACAAAACGTTGCCGTAGGTGAAGCCAAAAATATAGCTACTATAGGTCCATTTGTAAGTTATTGTACCTTTATAAGTCATGTTTACTATCTCTTCTCTTGTTTCTCATAAAAAAATTTATAAAATTATTAAGAATATAAATTATATCAAAAACCCAATATAACTCAATCTATCTATTCTGTTACATATATTATTAGGTGAGACAGAATGAGTAGAGATTTATATCACCCTGCATGAAATTCTTTCATTTATTGGTATAATAAATCATTTGATTGTACCAAAAAATAGGTGAGTACCATTAGGTGAGTATTGAATAACATGATTATCCATAAAAATAATAGATAGCATCAATCTAACCAACCTAGGGTCGGGTGCTAAAGAGTACCTTGATTCGGTATTTTTACCCTTGATGAAGGTATTTTTAATGAATTTTAACAATACGTGACGATATTTTATTTTTCAGAGATTCCGGGCCAGAATCGTCGACCTCCAACTTCGACAAGGTACGACGAGGAGGATGACTACGCAGAACAATACGGATCTGCGGAGGAGGAAGAGGCAACGCGTGAGGAGTCATCGAACGCAGTGGACGGACCGTGGTCTCATCAGCCGACGGCCCCCTTCCATACGCCACCCCACGGCCCTCCATCAGCCTCCAGTGCCGCCTCCAGACTGCTGCCTCTTCGCTTGAATCTCTGACAGTCACTTTTACTCCTGGTAGCACACTCGCTCGTGTGCGCCTGGTCAACTGACCGACTACTGCACTAGTCGGCCGTTCTATTTGGAAATGTGAAGCTCATCTTACATTTTTCCAGTAATTTGTATGAAAGGATGTAGACATAAACAATCTCTATAAATGAAAAATACTCAAACTGTACTGATGGCCAAGGATTGAAATTTTGACTACTTTTAAGATTATTATTTGTTATTGTTTTTCGATTAATCAGGATGTTCAATTTTCTAAAACCTAGAAAAATACCTAGCAGAATTAGATTTGTTCGGTTGGGTTTATTTGAACAGTCTTTACTTTCAGTAGAGACTGTTATAGATAATGTAGGGTTATTCAAAAAGAAAAAAAAGATTTCCTTAAAAACAGTTTTTCCTTTCAAACTGAAATAAATAGAAACATATATTATTTGTCTATCTTATAGTCAGGTCAGGAGAGTCATTTGATTGTCTGACCGCCGTATTTGCCAAATTACGTAAGGAGCACTCTGTATCATAGTAGCATAATTCCAAAGCTCATAGAAAGACCGAACCTTTTAAATCTCGAGTAGAAGCTGACCGCATTAATTTTGTAAAATTCTGTTTGTAAAAAAACTTGGCAACTAGACCACAGGAACAATCATTTTTGTGTTCTACAATCAGCAAAATTAGTAAACGTTATAAGCAATTATGAAGTCTATATGGCGTAATACGCAGACGATGTTTCTAAACTCATCTTACAATTCCTTGAGTAATGTCCAGTTGCAAGTAGCTTTCTTGCTCATGCTGTGGATTTCTGTGGGCTCAAAACACTAAAATGATGGTTTGTCGCCATTCTACTGCAGTTAAACAATAGCGACAATTTTCGTTTCGTTTCTTACACCAGGGCTGATTGAAATGACAAACTTTCCTAGTCCCATAAAAGTTGGAATTCTGTTTCTCTCTTTGGAAGTTTGAAAGAAACAAATAATCAAAATATGTTTCTTCCTCTTCTTCTCCTAAAAAGATACGTGTATTATAATATAAAACAACGGCGATAACACAACAAAAGTTGTCTGCATTCCTCATGATATATAGAGTGAAGACAGAAACGTGCGTTGAAATTGAATTTATGGATGTAAACTGAACTTACTCACTATTCAACCAAACAAATCATTAACTGAAGCTTCGCATTTCCAGTGTAGAACAGGAGATTTTGTAAAACAGTGTATGAACAATGTGAACGTTTCAAAGTGCAAGTTAGCTTGTTTATTAAAGAAAATTCATTCTCATAGTTTCAATAATACTTGCCGCCGCACAGACTGAATTGATTTTGGACTATGTAGCTTGGGCCAATCGTTTCTCATTCCATAACAGTATAAACTCGCATTTTTGTAAAATAGAACAAAGGATAAATCGAGACTGTGAACTACCATGTAATAAATAATTTAAGTATATCGTGATTTTAGAATTATTGTTAGTCTCATGTAACTATTGTACATTCATGAATCCATAGACTTCTTTAATAATAGTCTCTAAATTGATAGTTGTTATACTATAAACTTTTGTTATTGAAATGAAATGTGAATAGCACTTATTGTACATAGCATATTTAAGTTATTGAAGCACATTTCGAACAAAGAAAAATTACAAGTTTCAATCAATAAAGACAGACATTATTCTCATATGGAAAAGAACAATGACATACATGCACTGCTCTACCCTAATGTGCTGTGTGCTCTCCTTCCTGGAGCCCAATATTTTTTCGGCTTTTCTCCAATGTCAAGCCATGATTCAAGTTTTCATTAACAATTTATCTTGGGAAACAATCAGTTATTGAAGTTCGATTCCCAATTTACTCATCAGCAATGATGTATCAATATATTAGAAACTTCACAGTGAAGACCTAATTCAAGAAGTAGGAGTGCGATAGCCTGCACAACAAGTTAACCAATATTGGAGAAGAATGAGATCTCCTTTTAGATCTCCTATTTTAAGATCTCCTTTGGAAGAAAATTTGAGAACCATATCATATATTATATTGAAAATTTGATATATTCAATTTCTAATTAGTAGACAACATCGTTATTTACTTTCTGAAATAATAATTAATACAAATACCCAGTAAAACAGATTATTAGCGTTGAACTATAATTTTATTAACAAACTTCACATACTTTAATTTTATAAATTATATCGAATAATGAAGTTTGTTCCAAGCTGTATAAACCATCGCTTCCGATTATTTATCACTGCTATTATTATCGCTGCTGATTATTTACTCGTATCTGTTTAGTTTATCTAAAGAATGTTTTATAAGGACTGTTTTTGTCTCATAAATATGTTATATTTTGTCTATTATTATAAATATGTTAAGAAATGTTTGTATCATTTAGGTGAGATACTACGTGAGAGAAATACAATAGAATTAAAATAAATTTATTAATCGTCGATAAGTAAATCTGCTTTAAATTATTACGAGAATGATTACCAAAATAGAAAAATAGATATGCTGCCTAAATAATACGAAGATTGAGATTATATCATAGGCCTAGGAATGCAGAATGAAGGTAGCTTGTTATGTTTACTACTTATTGTTTGTTACTTATAGCCAGTGATGTTTATTCCATTTGATTAGTAAATTAATAAGAATCACCCGTATATGAGCAAAATGGTGGTGAATAATTTCTGTGTTTTTTAAGGACTGTTTTTGTTTACTGTACAATTATTATTATAAATAAGTTGAGAAATTATTGTAAATTCTTCATTTTCCACAGATTCTTGTTATAAGAATACAAGAGCATTGCTGAGCACTTTGAGAATTTCAATAAGAAAGCATTAAGAAATATTTAGACTTGATAACAGAATTGTTCAAGATTTTACATCTAGAGTATCTGACAATTCGATTGAAATTGTGCATTGACAATAATTACCGATTTTCTGATCGACGAGCTAATTGTAATCATTTGAATTGTAACATAATATTGGGTTTCATAGACTTATATAACCATCAAACATACATCTGAGTATCGTGATAGCATTAAATTAATATTCCCAGAATATTTGTTAGTTAAGTACAGTATATTCGTTTTAATATAGTACTGTGTCGCATTATTATTATATAAAATATTGTTATATATTGTAAATATAATAGGTACTGCTCTGTAAGCCTGATGGCCGATAAATGTTAATAAATGAATTAGATATTGTTAACATCAGCGTGGAATAATTAATTCACCTGTCCAATTATTCTAAACGTATTCCGCTCTAAAGGCGGATGATCAATAATGAGAAAAGCGATACGCCAACATTCAATTCATTGTTCAAGAATTATTATCATTATCAATCATATTATTGGAAATTGGCTAGTCGGCTGACCTTTAAAATTCATCAGGTTTACAATTCTGTTTCGATTTCCAGCTTTCTTCTCATTCAAAAATTGGAATCATATTATGGAATTCCATAGAGATGTAGAATCATCTGCATTCAATAGTCAAATATAATATTGACAACAATTTTGCAAAGAGTTTGAATTTTTTCAATTAACGCATAATGTAGCTCAACGGGCCACAAAGATTGATTTTACAACTTTCAACAGGAATAGAATGAAATGGCCAATTTGTCTGTAACTGTACTGTTGAGCTCATTGATATACAGGGTGGGGGAAATGTTTGGAAACGGCTTAATATTTCATATACAAAGGTGATTTTGCGGTAGGTATGATTGAGGATCCTACTCAAATTGAAAATACTATTTTACTGTGACTTTAAAAATCTGGTCCGCCATCTTGGAACCGCCATTTTGAATGTAACTTTTTTTTTTAAATAGGAAGGGGGTCATGCGATACATGATTTCAATACGGAATTTTAAGACAAAATGAATGCCGAAAACCGCACATCGATATGTCAACCCGTTTCGGAGATATTTACATTATTAATCGATACCATGAAAAGCAGAAATGAAATAAATAAGTACATTAAAATCTTACCTATCAAATTTTTTGTTAATAGTGTTTGCTAATAAACATTAAAACCCAATTATTTTAATAAATGTTCAAACTGTTTTCCTTCAGCTGTTTGACAATGTGCTAATCTTAAATAATAGCCATCAAGCACATTTTGAATCATTTCGCGTGGAATTCTGTTAGCCACTTCAGTTATACATTCTCTCAGTTCATTAATTGTTGCTGGTTTCTTTTTGTACACATTGTCTTTCATGTAGCCCCAAAAGAAATAATCAAGTGGAGAGAGGTCAGGTGACCTAGCGGGCCACTCTATTGCACCTCTACGACCTATCCAGCGTTGGGGAAATGTTTGGTTCAATATATCCCGCACTCCTAATGCATAATGAGGGGGCGCCCCATCTTGTTGAAACCACAAGTTATGTAACTCTTGTCCGTTGATGTTCTGGATGGCTGGAACGATCAAATTTATTAACATGTTCTCGTAAATGGCACCTGTTAAATTATTCTCGATAATAAATGGTCCTACAATGTGACCATTTACCATACCAGCCCATACGTTTAATTTTTCAGGATACTGTGTATGACCCTCCTTCATCCAGTATGGGTTGACATCGGTCCAGAAACGATAGTTTTGCTTATTTACATTGCCGTTAAGCATGAACGTAGCTTCATCCGAAAATACTACATTATTAAAGAAGTTTGGATCATTGTCATACTTGTTCATCATTATGTCACAAAACTCTACCCGGCGGTCGAAATCATCCTCATTCAGTTCTTGTAATACATGAAGCTTAAACGGATGGAAATGAGATTCCTTAAGAACTTTTCTGACAGAACGAGTAGACATACCATGTTCCTTGGCAACGCTTCTAGTTGATGTATGCGGATCTTCAACAAATGATTGCATTACCTCTAAAGATTTTTCATTGTTGGTGGCAGTATTTGTTCTTCCAGTGCGAGCACGATCAGTCACTTTGCCCGTTTCTTGAAACCGCTTTACTGTCTTAAAAACAACACTTTTACTAATTGGATTTCTGTTGGGAAATGTTTCGTTAAATAAATCAGAAACTTCTTGGTAAGACCGTACTCTATCTCCATAGCCGCGCATCATTAACAAAGTTATTCTCTCGGTTTCATTTAAAAATGCCATTGCGAACGACTTTAAACACACTCACTACTTCATGATTGAAAAAGAATTCATTAAATCAGTTGGATTATTACAGATGATTTTAGGTTGATATCATGATTATTGTTGATATTATGATATCCAGAGTCAGATGTTCATCACGCGAAATAATTCAAAATGTGCGGTTTCATTTAAAAATGCCATTGCGAACGACTTTAAACACACTCACTACTTCATGATTGAAAAAGAATTCATTAAATCAGTTGGATTATTACAGATGATTTTAGGTTGATATCATGATTATTGTTGATATTATGATATCCAGAGTCAGATGTTCATCACGCGAAATGATTCAAAATGTGCGGTTTCATTTAAAAATGCCATTGCGAACGACTTTAAACACACTCACTACTTCATGATTGAAAAAGAATTCATTAAATCAGTTGGATTATTACAGATGATTTTAGGTTGATATCATGATTATTGTTGATATTATGATATCCAGAGTCAGATGTTCATCACACGAAATGATTCAAAATGTGCTTGATGGCTATTATTTAAGATTAGCACATTGTCAAACAGCTGAAGGAAAACAGTTTGAACATTTATTAAAATAATTGGGTTTTAATGTTTATTAGCAAACACTATTAACAAAAAATTTGATAGGTAAGATTTTAATGTACTTATTTATTTCATTTCTGCTTTTCATGGTATCGATTAATAATGTAAATATCTCCGAAACGGGTTGACATATCGATGTGCGGTTTTCGGCATTCATTTTGTCTTAAAATTCCGTATTGAAATCATGTATCGCATGACCCCCTTCCTATTTAAAAAAAAAAGTTACATTCAAAATGGCGGTTCCAAGATGGCGGACCAGATTTTTAAAGTCACAGTAAAATAGTATTTTCAATTTGAGTAGGATCCTCAATCATACCTACCGCAAAATCACCTTTGTATATGAAATATTAAGCCGTTTCCAAACATTTCCCCCACCCTGTATAATACTTTTTGATGCGTACACAACTCTAACCTTCAAGTCTATGGAAAAGTGAAGAAACTTTTTTCTGGCGGGAAAGGACTAAATCGGGCAAAAGAGCCAACTTAATACAGGTTATATGGGAAAAAATCAATTTTCATATTATTTAGATATCTTGTAATTGCCTAAATATATTTCAATCCAAACCGTTTCTGGCTCAAGCCTACTTTAAATTCAGAGCACTGCATGAGCAGAGTCATAAGTCAGGAAAACATAGAGTAGTTTTCATCTCAGCGGACTCCCATATATTTTAAGGCGCTGAATCCAAACATTTATTTATTGGAAACTATAAAAATAAAAATTTCTAGCTCATACCGTTGGCTGAGAAATGTTAGTTACTTTTTTGCTCATGATTTGGATTTTTGTGGGCTCAAAAACACAAAATGATCGTCCTGCGGTGTTGTCGCCACTTCACTACAGTCCAACAACAGCTCGATTGGAACTCTTACTTGGGTTGTTTAAAATGTGAACTTTCCTCTTTCTACGAAAGTTGGAATTATTATAGGTAGGAATACCTACCTCTTTCTTGGTAGGAATAAATATTTGAAATCTATTTCTCATTTTTGAATAACTTTATTGACCTACTGTAAAGTAGCATTCACCCCAATCTGGAATTTAATTGGAAGTCTTTAGATTCCAGGATAACAAGTCACCAACGATTTCATCATTTATATGTTTAAAGAGAAATAATAGTTCCTGGATTTCTTGTTCCATAACGTCTGCGTTGTTGATAGTAACTTTTTATTGTAAATTTAAAGACTTGCAGTCAGCTTTAATTGTGAATAAATAATATTTCTACCCACTTTTGGCCAAACGTTTTCGAGTCAAAACCGTTTGGGCAAAAATGAGTAGAAATATTATTTATTCGCAATTAAAATCGACTGCAATTATTAAATTTGCAATAAAAAGTTAGTAAATAATAGTTCTTGGCTCGTTTCTTTGAAGATGATTTGCATGTTGTATTATCAAATCTGAAAAACATTTCAAATTTGAGTAGCATCACAGTCACTATTTTCTCTTTTAAATCCATATTAAGTCAAATTAGCATGTATCGACAACTGAAATGAGTTGCTCAGAGAGTTGCTAACATTTGATTCCTCACATCCAGACAGAGTTACAGACGTTATCCTACTGCATAATATTGCAGTAATATCGCATAATTTGCATTATGCTTACTACATAATATTAACAACATGTAAGTGAGACTTCGCAAAATCGTATTGCATAAAGATTTTAAAATGCAGCACTTATTCATGCAAACTACCACCAATTTTTCAAAGGAAAATACTAACAAAACTTCATTCATTTTATTATCGTTAAATTTCAAATATTATTTTACGTTCTTCATCTGAACTGATTATCATGCCGTACACTATTTTGAATTTTCAAGTTTTTTAAATATTTTTATGACTTCCTCATTAATTCTATCAAATGATAGGTATAGAAACAACTTCAAAGGAGGTAGCCAATTATTTTCGATTTCTAGATAAGGAAGCTTGAACTTTTAACAAACTGATTCGAGGCAGGCACAAGTAAAATGTCGGATATTATTTCCAATAACTAGATTTGATTTCATGTCAGAATTCTTGTCATTCTTGAAAACTGTTGTGACAGTCAGTTCAGAAGGACTGGAGTAGAAAAATTGATTGTAGCTGGAAACTCTCTCACTCAAACAATATCTTTCTCTCTCTCTCACTCTCTCTCTCTCTCTCTCTCTCTCTCTCTCTCTCTCTCTCTCTCTCGGTATTCATTTTCTCACTCTTCTTCTTCTATATAAATAAAATTAGAGTTTTGTCTGTACATTTATCAGAATTATATATTTTTTGGTTGTTTTTTACGTTTTATACATTAAATAAGCCGAAAATAGTCTTATCTCACTTTCTGTCTGTCTGTCTGTCACGGCCCCAAAGGCATTTTACGCGGCCTTCCCCTCAAAAACGAGAGCATCGATCGGGATTTTAGTTATTGAACAGTATTGTAAACATTATTGACAATGTCTTTAGCTATAAAAATCTAAATTAACTCTTTTTTTAACAGAGTAATAAACGTTTAAAAACCAAGTATTGTGCGATTTTGGATGCATTTTACGCGGCCTTCTCCTGAAAAACGAGAGCATCGCTCGGGATTAAAGTTATTTATCAGTATAGAAAACCTTTTTGACAATGTCTTTAGCTATAAAAAAGTAAATTAACTTTTTTTTAACAGAATAATAAACGTTTAAAAACCAAGTATTGTGCGATTTTGGATACATTTCTTCCAAGTTTTATTACCACATAGATAAGAACAAATCACGTAATTTATCATGATATATCAATCAGCTGTTCTCAAATATAATCTGAATGGTGGACCCTTCGCGGCGTTATTTACGCTGTCTGTAGACTTGTGTAGTCGGAGCATTGCAGTCTTTTAGGAAACATAAATGACTGGTGAATCAAAGCTCATCTTATGTTTTATCAATTATTTCTTTGTTGAAAAAAAAAAAAATCTAATTTCAATTTATCAAAACAAAAATTAACATTTTAGGAAGGTGCGGTTTGTGCTAGGCTCTTGGGAATTCGCCAGGTAGCACTATTATTACCACATAAGAACAAATCACGTAATTTATGATGATATATCAATCAGCTGTTCTCAAATATTCTCTCTGATAACTGTCACTGAATTGTTTACGTTCTAAGTTGTTTACTAAGCTGCTAACAACTTCATGATCGTTGCTATCAAAAAAGCCGAAACATATTTAGTCGTATTTCTTAACATAATCCGTACGAAGGACGGGTAGCTGATAGTATTAAATAAACTGCTATAAGTTAATGAATAGCTGCAGTTCCAATAGAAAGAAAGATAGATAGATACTTTACAAAGGCTTAAAATCAAAGCTTTAGATATTATTCAATAATCAATAGTGTCTATTGCGTTCAATAGTACATATTACTGTATTACAATACTACATAACTGATTTGCTCTCATCACATGAGTGAATGTAGAAGTTAATGTTACAATTGAATTTGTAAAAATAGGGTATGAGGATTTAATTCCATAAGGTAACATTTAGGCATCATCTACCGAAAGAAACAGCTGTGTCCGCTGGTAAGGGTTGCACAAAAATCCAAATCATGAAAAAAGGAATTCCCTGATAAATTCAACAAAAGCAGAAAAGATAGCATTACGACAAGGAAAAGCAATAATTTATTATAACCGTACATCTCATGTAGAAAACAGCATATAAATATTGATGTTATTCAGAACGGTTCCCTAGTATTCTTTTGGAATCACCAAAATTAGAAATAATAAAAAAAAGTTGATGTATGATAATTACAATATCTTGTGAGAAGGTAAAGTACAGCAAAGCCTTTGGAATAGTCTGGAGGAAGTCAATAAATCACAAAATATGATTTGCTTCAAAGAGGTTTTTGGGGCTTGAGAGCTGAGCTCATTTTTGTTTGGCCAATCTTCTCATGAAGCAAATGCTTGCTAGCAAAAGCGATACTAATTCTGGCCGGTGTGAAAATGAAACCCCCGATCAAAGGATAGAGGATATAAACCAGAGTCCACCTTCCTTCAAGCCTGTCAAACGTCTGTTGTAATCGCGTTTGTCTCAAAGGCTTCATAGTAAATCAATTTATTAGCCGAGGGCTGTGCACTATGCAGGGTACAGAGAGTCTGAGCCAGCCAGCCAGGAGTATCGAGCCCATGAATATGACCCCAAAAACCAATTCCATTTTAGCCTCATGCACAGAGGCCCCTACTTCACCCCCGAGGGTGGTTCGGCCACACGCTGTGGCCGGCCGCCTCCAGACCGCTTGCTGATCTCTGCCCCGAGGAGGCGTCGACTTTGAATTCAAACTTTTATCAAACCGGTCATCACGTTCCCTAAATGTCTAGCTTCGCATACGTGATACATAAGTAGTCCACTCCCAACCAAAGTACCTTCGATTATGGAATAAACCGAGTTTTGCTGAAATCTGCACAGCATTTTGTCGAAAAAACTCACCGATGGGAAGCTTTTTGAAAGCTAGTACTCCTATACTATCAGATAAGCTGAAACGATGTCTGAAAAGATTCAGCACTCACAAAAAAATTGTATTTATATAGCATCAGGATCCGTTTTGGTAACATCAGGTTTCAACAAATTTTGTTTATCACTTTCACACTAAACGTTCGTATAACACAGTCTATAGTAACACTCTCTGGATTACTCGGTCTGTATTAACAGAAACGGTCTGAATTAACTCTCACTGAAGACTGCCTACGAAGTTTGACCCGATGAATGAACGATCGAATGAATGAACTGGCTGTTTACATAAGCATCCGCTTTATATAAGTTTTTGACATTCTAGAAAGAACGAGTATTAATTGCCTTTTCGAGATTATTCTATAAAAATCTATGTACACAGATAAGAGTTATATTAGAACATTCTAATGCAAGGCGGAGGGAGAACAGGGGGAGTAAACAAAACATACTTTTCATCGCTTAATGGAAGCTATTATTGATACAGTGTAGAAAATATTTATCTCTTTCTCCTGGCATTTCATAGAACTAGTTTAGTATGAGTTGTATTAATCCGTTTGTATTTTTCAGGTAATATTACATTATGGAAAAAATATTATTTAAAAAAAGACAACGGGTCTTAGTGCTAGAATAGTGTCAAATGTTATCTTCAGGGAATTATTTTCTGAAATTTTTCCAGTGGAGCACCGCAGAACCTCCAGGCCTGACCGGACCTTCCGCACATCATTATTGAGAGACGGTTTGAGTAGATCATCAGATTGACAAAATCATCAATAAATATATTCCCAATAAAACATTTCTGCTTCTTGAACAATCGACAATTTTATAAAGTATGCAGATATTCATTTCATTTGAAATACATGCATGGGCTTCAGTATTCTGTATTCATTATTTTGAATACTCATAGGTAGGACTACAATTGAAATGCAGTGAAAGTTTCAGTATAGGTCCACATTATTATAATTAACTTATATTAGTGACATCTCCATATTGACAGCTGTAGCCAATTCAGTGCCTTGGCCTGTAGTGTGCCTTCACATTAGGCGACTCAACAGCGCTGCAGAAAGTCTCGAAAGATTTTTTTGCAGCACTACTCTGCGCAACTTTATGAGTCCGTACAAATAGTGTTTTTTTGGCAGATTACGTCTTTGAGACTCCAGTTAAGGAGTATAAGACAAGTCAGATTAACAATTACACTATCTTATACACTAGTTACTATAATAATGATTACTATATCAATTAGTTGAGGTGAGACTTAATTTTGATGTGAAAGGAACTCTTGCAAGAGTTAAAAAGCTTAATCAACTAAATACTTTTAATTGGTTTTTAAATATTTCTATATTTTGAAGATTCTTTAAAAACTGCGGTAGCTTGTTGTAGATTTTCGCAGTTTCCTACCAATATAACTAGGTTTTTGTTTGAATAAGCTACTATTGTGACTCACCAAGTGATAATTTCCTCGGCTTCTTGTATTATAATCGTGTACGTCAAGAATTTTGTTAATATCACTCTTTTTTACATATAAAGTAGCTTCATACACATACATGCAGGGTACAGTATAATCTATTTACTCTTTCCATACACCTAACAGCTTTCTTAGAAAGCAAGTACAGAATATAATCTATTTACTCTTTCCATACACCTAACAGCTTTCTTTTGGATCTTGAACTTTGTTGATCAAGGTTTTGTGATAATAATACAAATAGAACACAATGCAAATAGTGAGGGAGTAAATTATATAGGGAGTTGAATTAAACTTAATTTAACTTTCACTGCATGGATGCAGCGCTGCATGTTGGCATTGATTAGTTTCGAGATGGAAGATGACGTCCGTATTTTTAATAAATTCATAAAACTTTTGGCGCCTCCTTCAAGAAGTTAGAGAACTGTATCAAATTAAAAAACAGTTCTTCATTTAGAGCCAATACTCTATTTTTTATTTTAAAAATCTAACTATAAAATTAGTAAGATTTAGGAAATGCTAATTAGTTGATAAACTAATTAAAACTACAATTTTATATTGAAAGTAGAAAATTATAACAGTAATAGTGAAAACTATAATAGCAAAATGCTTCATAGAAATGAAATGGATTTTGTTTCGTCATTTTATAATTAGGTCCCTTTTTAAATTATACCTACACCGAAAAAATGATAATTTAGTGATTTTTTAATACTTTCAAGTAGACTATACCTATACCCTTTCACAGTTGAAAATCACTCTCAAGATTTTTTTTAAATAATTATTTTTAAAAGTTATCGATCACGAAAACATTTTTATGGCACTGGTTGAGTAATTGGCCTATTCGGATCAAATTCAAATAAGAATGTTGATGACTTTCGGCTTGGTATTGGGCTAAGTATTAAGCCAACCCTTACAAAACTTGAATGAGACTACCGTTGAATGATACTTTATCATTTGTAAAAAACAATTATTTAAATCGTTTCAATAGTGTTTGAGTAATATTGACTTTTTTGGTTTATATTGACTTTTTTGAGTAATATTGACATTGGTTTTTCGACTTTTCCATTGAAAGAATATAAGAGTATCTCCATCTGCAGCGCTGCTGAGTCGCCTAATGTGAAGGTTCGCTAAAACATATTCTATAGAATCGGCCCAATTTTGTGACAAATATCACCAATTTTATGAAATGGATTTCATACTGTACAATGAGAAATATATTTTTGGCTTCATTTATTACACTCGAACTCTACAGAATCACAAGAAAAGCGTCAAGTAAATACACAATTTTGTGACAGTTCAACATTTGGATGATGGTAACAGTATCCACAAGACTTGATAAAGAACATAAGAAAACTTAATATAAAATTATGATGATTTAAGAATCATTATAAGGATGTTGAGATTCAAATATCTATAACAGCTAAATCAATATTGTTTTCAGAAGCTGTAAATAACACAGTTGAGTAATTTGCCTTGAATAAGAAATTGTTTGTTTTTAATTACAGGCTAGCTGTTTGTAAATAGTTATTGTTATGATTTCATGGAACAGGGCCAACAAGGAGGCAAGTAGTTTGTTGGTAGTAGTTGTTGTTGTTGTAGTATGAGCTCTAAGAGGATCGATTGCCTTGGAAGGGAGAGCAGCGCAGACAAATTGGGGCTGCAGCCCGCGGGCTGAAAAGGGCAGGCCTAGCCGCACTTGGCCCCGGCGCGCGAGGAAAGGATAGATCCTTTGTTTCGAGACCCGACGTGCTTGTGTAACCGAGTCTTTAATTCACTTGCCGGGATCAGCTTTGGCAGGGGATCTGCGTCTAACCGACCGTTCCGTTATTCGCCGGCAAACCTCACCGCAATCTGCCCCAATCGTCTTCCGACTGATAATAAACTGGCCGTCGTCTGCCATCTACCAACACCCAATGCCCTATTCCTCATCCCATACACACAAACACGCCGCCTTCAAGTTACCTTCACACATCACTTTCACCCCACTATCTTGTTTTATTCAAATATGAATTGTAACAAAACAGGGCATTTTATGGGGTGAAGTCCTTTTTTTAGGTGACATATGGATTCGCCGTTGAATACAATTTTTAAGATGCCTTATTTCTCTTTAGATTTCAAATAATCTCACAGGTAGATTTACCTCATTATAGTGATGTAAAAATCATAGTCTTATTTCTATTATCAACAGCCACTTCCTATTCTTCCTTTCTGTACCTCATTTCCCATAGATCTCGCTCAACGCCGTTTTTCCAGTCAGTATTGCCCTCACACGATCTATACTAGATTACAGTGAATTCAATTATACAATGCCAGTTAAATGAAACTTGATACTCATTCACAAGACAAAAATTATTTCTAATAGAACCAGTCAACCAGTTTAATTACTTTAACCAGGATTTCAATGTGCAAAGAATGTGCTCCCTTCAGAGTAGTAGCTCCAATTCTGCATTAGATGCGGTACATAATGGGAAAATGAGCACTGTTCCATTAGATTTAAATATGTCCAAGATAAAGAATGACAAAATCGTTGTAACTTACATGCTTTAATTTTTGAAACAGCTTGTTCTCAATTAAGTTCATAGATATGGAGTGAGGCCGCATTTTTCGAGTGTACAATATTAGTAAAGTAAAAGCCACTATTTTTTCAGTTTATATCTTCAATTAAAAATATTTGGTCTTTACTTTGGGATGACTATGAATAGTTGCAATACTGGAACAAGAGACTTCCGAAACCTGAATTCCGTACACTAGGCTCAATAGGCTCAATACTGATAATTGATCAGATTGAATAGCAAAATTGCATTGATAATAATAAATAATTATAGATCTTCTTTATGCTCCGATGATATTCTTTCCCTCACATCTTAAACTGAGAAATTAACGATCTTTGGCAACATAATTTCAGTAACAATGAGGTACTGGATGAGGTTTATGGACATTATCAGATCCAGAAATCATTTTCCATGAATGCGGTACAGCAATAGTGGGCTTGGGAAAAAGATTGGTCGCTGAACGTTACAAATTTTGCAGCTTCTACGAGCTAAGCCAAGGGTGAGATCCAGTCCATTTTTGGACTGAGTCCAACAGTCGATGTGAGTCAAACACAATGATTTCTATACGTGATCGCCGTTTTCAATGCATTTTGCTGTTTACTTTCTTATGTTTTAGAAGTGAGATGATCTTCACAGCTCTTACTCATATCAATGATAACTGTGAATAGGTTGTATGTAATATTCAAATATTTTAAACCTTTAACTCATTTAAAAACACGAAAACGAATATAATCTATAAAATCAGACAGCATTGATCAGAATATTTTGGTTCACCTATTTTCATTCTTAGAAAATATCGATATTCTATATCACCTATTACATTATTATATCCAAGATATCCTTTACGTGAAAGAATGGTTTCTCAACTTTTTATGAAAAGATGTGACTAATACAAATGAACCTTGTACCTTACTATTTTAGAAATAAATTAAATGAAAAGTTTCTGCTACGGCCATTTTTAGATAGAGAACTGTATATCTTCAAGTTCTTCATAGGTATCAGGTATTTCAGGAAAATAGTTTCTTTGAATTGGGAAATTGAATCTCTGTAGATTCAAAAAAGTTGGCTAGACTGCAGAGAATCAAATTCTATTATTCGTTGAAACTCACTTATCTGACTTTCAGTATGAGAGGCCGAAGAACTCCGTAGCGTAGTTTTCACAATAGAATAGATAATAATAGTTGAATAAGAGAATAAAATTTTGATCCAAGTGTTAATAATGAATGTAACTCCATTTGAAGCTGAAATATTGTGGGTTTTGCTATTATTATGTGTAACAGACACAGAAACAGACACAAATATTTCTATATTATTTCATTACTATTCTTGAAAGTATTGTAGTTTATAAGAAGTCTTGAATTTCTTGTTCCATAACGATCTGCGTTGTTAATATTAACTTTTTGTTCTAAATTTAACGACTTGCAGTCAGTTTTAAATTGTGGATATATAATAATTGTACTCACACTTGGCCGAACGTTTTCAAGTTATTGAAACTCATCTTTAAAACCTAATAACTCGAAAACATTCGGCCAAGAGTGATTGTTATATATTAACAATTTAAAACTGACTGCAAGTCGTTAAATTTACAACAAAAAGTTAATTTATAAGAATGTTGAATCTGCTTTGAAGAATTTTGTCAAATTCGATAACATTAAACTATAAACATTATAAGGGTTACCAGATTGCTCAACATAACATTGAAAACATACAGTTCATAATTATTGCAGATCTCTTTTTGTTCTGTAACAGACCAAGAGTTTCAAGGATGAATTTGAATATTCACAGCAATTTTAATATCACTTTTTTGATTTAATCAAACTTAGAATACTTAAACTGCGCAGTTTGTCAAATGAAGACTACTTCTTCCTCTCCACAAGTTTCAGCCAAATCCCTCCTTTAGCATTGTATGTGAAAGATTTATTTTCAATTGGGATCGGTTCAACAGTTTTTGATGATTTCTCAATTCGGAAATGGAGAAGGATTGAAGCTACAGCTAATTTGATTTGCATTTTGCCAAATCTCATACCTGGAGAAAAACAGCAATCAAATTATTAAAAAAAGCAAAAATCATTAAAATATTATATCACAAATGTATTAAATTAGGAACTCCAAAATCATGTTATACTTGGTCAAGTTTTAGGATGTACGACAAAAGCTCCCATGCTAAAATTTGCGACATAAGCTACCAACTAACCCCACCTCTGCCTTTAGCTACCCGCGGTCAACTCCCTCGCTGGAAACAAGACGCGGGATTCCCATATTACAGGGGATCAATTATTGTTACAAGAGACGTCACCGGACCACAAAAGCAGTAGAAGGATGGAACCATAAACTGAGCAGCTCGTTTCAAAAGCCACATCCAAGAATTTAAAACTTGTTCCAGAGTTTGAAAATGGAGCCCGAAAACTCTGCTCTGATTCTGAAATATTCTATCTCTATACTCTATCTCTGATTCACGTACATGCGACTTTAACTAAACCTGGAAGGAAAGCGGCGGAAACTGAAATATAAGAAAGTGGAGAAAAGCATTGACAAAACAATAAAACTATATGAAGAAACTGGCAATATAAAGCAATGTCTCTTCAAAAACTTGATTGAAATTCTATAAAAATAACTAAAAAAACAAGACTACACAAAAAATGTGGGAATTGACAAAGCTTTCTTCAAGCTAAAAAAAAACATAAAAAATGTAAAAAAATTGATGAAGCTTCCTTTAAGCTGATTATAAACCTCCAAGTGAAAAAAATGTGAAAAAATCACGAAGCTTTTTTCAAGCTGATTCGAAAAATGTAAAAATGAAATGGCTTAAAAACTAGATTAACTTTGAAAAACTACCAAAAATTGTCAAAGCTTTCTTCAAGCTGATTTAGAACACGCCTAATTGAAAGAAATCATAAATGTTGATCGCAAATCATAAACCTGAATGTTGATCGTTTTTCCTCACACCCATTTACTTGCAACCATTCACTATCCCCACCACTGTCAATTGGTAGCTTATGTCGCTGACAGCTTTTGTCACTGGTTGCTTTTGTCGCGACACCAAGTTTTGGTTTGACATTTCCGGAGCTTTTCTCCATTAAGGTCAATTCACACACAACAGTTACGGCGCGTAACAGTCACAGTGACGTCTCAGTTCAGTCACCGGCACATCCAGTAGCAATCAGTCACCTACATTCACACATCAGTCAAGTCTAGAAGCTATGGTCAGTGATTGTCAGTCCGTGTGCTAATATAGTCAGTTTAAAATCATTAACAATCTAATATTATCACAATTGACACTGTATTTCAATTCAATATATAGTCTTTACTCACTTATATTGGAAATACTAGAAGGATGCATTTCACTTCTGAAAAAAAGCTTCGTCTGCTTTTCAGAAGTGAAATGCATCCCTCCAGCATCTCCAATATAAGTGAGTAAAGACTATATATTAAATTGGAATACAGTGTCAGTTGTAATATTAGATTGCTAATTAAGTATATCGTCATGGAAAACATCACAGATTAAAATTATTACATTAATTTATAACAGTGTGAACTGAATTGGCATGAAACATTTTTATGATGAAGAAATTGGCTATAATAGCCATAGCTTTGGATGACAAAGTGGAGGAGCAAAGAAAGTTAATAGACACAAATGGGTGCATAACGCTTGGAAGAAAAGAAATACCCAGGGAGAGTTCGTGACCTCATTTGAAGAGCTGGGTGATAAATGGAATATTTTAAATATTTAAAAGGATTTCACAAAACTCTTTCCATATCTCGCAGTGACTGTCTACTGATTGGTGATAGACTGAGCATAGACTGACGGGTCGACAAGAGTGTAGACAGCGTAACACTGGTAACTGAATAAGAATATATTATTAGACTGTGACGAGACGGATATCTCGGAACTGAGACGCGCCGTGACTGATGTGTGTGAATCGACCTGTGTGTGGTGTGTGTGGGAGAACCAAGAAAGAAAAATGATATATACTCGTATAATGTATGTGTATACATTCTATTTATGTGTAAATATATATGTTTCAAGGTCTCATAAATTCAACAATTCATTATAATCATTATTTAATTGATTCATTGTAAGAGAGAGTTTAAACAGTGAACGCTGATCTCATGTGGATTATCAAATCAATAATAATTTAGAATAATAACATGACACTCTAGAATGAACATCGGATTCCTATTTTCTACATTATCTGTAAGGGCAAGTTCAATACACTAATACACTAGACTGCTTCATGTTTTGAAATGCAATGTCTTAATATTGTATGCATTTGAAAATCAATTATTTCATTCAGCTCATTTAGGTTGAAAGCTTTGCTGTAATGTCAATCATTAATTTACAGAATCTATGGACGGGAGTAGAGTTTTAAAAGTCCTCAGGAGGACCATCCCCTGAACAAATTTCAATTCAATAAAAGTTAAAAGTAACGACAATTTAACAAACTGACAAATTTAAAGAAACAGAATTTATTAATTTCAAATTTCTCCAAGTGCTATTAATTTATACTGAACTCTTCCGCAATGACGGATATTGACAACAGCATTGAATAGCTGATGGAATCGATGAATGCTACTGTACAAAAATATCAGTCACTACCGGGAATCGAGCCATGGACCTCCCAATTGCCGGTCGGGCGTCTTATTCACTAGACTATAGTGACCGTGATTCGATTCCCGGTAGTGACTGATATTTTTCTACAGTAGCATCATCGATTTCTATCAGCTGTCATTCATCATTCAAAGCTGTTATCAATATCCACCATTGCGGAAGTCTACAGTATAAATTAATAGAACTTAAAGAACTTTGAAATTAATAAATTCTTTTTCAATAAAAGTCATTAGAAGATCGTTAACTCTTTCATTGATCTGTTCATTTCAGGATCATACATAACATGAGATACAAAATAGAAGAAATGTACTTTTCAAAAATATACCAATATTTCACAGTATTAAGAAGTTGGAATTTTTTAGTAATGCGCCTTCTTTTAATGCTTGCAACTCCACTCCGAAATAGAATCATTGAGAGTCGGCTTTCTTTGTACAGTTTTAAATCAACTAATGGAGGGATAACCAAATGCTGATTGAATGGACTCCACATGGAATATTCATAATCGGAAACATCAAACTTGTATTGATCTCTCTTCGTTCTCAAAAATTCCTTACTTCCAATATCTCTGAATATTGTTCAGTTCTATTCGATGTTCGAAGTTCCTTGAAATCTCGATCTCTTTAAGTTTAAAAGATAGAGTATTAGATTAGATTCAATTCATTTAAAGAATCGTTCATGTAGTTTGTTATTTTATATTTGGAATTGAATTAAGTTTATCTGAATATTTTTTTAAAATATATTTTGAAGTATTATGGCCCATCATAGTATTTTATTCCTTAATTATGATTTTTCATAGTAACCCATTTGAAAAACAAATCGGCGTCTCAAGGAATGAAAATAGATTGCTCATAGCTGATGAACCTAGAACACAGAATTAAGGATGAGGTGGAGCTCATCCATCAGGAACTAATCTTATGTTTTAAGAAACCTCAATATCTAAATTGAGAGCTGATAGTGATGTGGGATGCGTTCTGATATAGGCCTATATCTAAAATATTTCAAAAGCGTTTATGATGATGTTAAAAAATAATGTTTATAATTTGTCTCTTGACAGTATTATTGTGAGACATCTCCATCTGGTTTTAAAACAATCAGTTCAATAAAATATTGGGAAGGTGAGTTGTAAAGTATATTTTTATCAGGCTCACCTATACAGTTCCTTGGTCCCTCTCCAAACGGAAGATAAGAATAAGGAACAATTTTGTGTTGATTTTCTTTGCTGAAACGTTCTGGAATGAACTTTTCTGGATTGGGAAAAAGTTGAGGGTCATGATGGAGACCGAAAATAGGAATGACAACCAGAGTATCTGCAGGAAGGATTTTACCATCTGGTAGTTTGTAGTCTCCCTTGCTCTGTCTCTGCAGAATCGGAAGCGCTGGGTGTTTCCTCAGCGTTTCTGTGAGCAGAAGTTTTATTATTCAAAAAAAAAATGAATAAATCGTCAAAAAATAGGAATATAAAAATGAAATTCATTAAATTGATGTTGCTGACTTCGTGGAACCTTTCATGTTTGAGAGTTATGAAAAATTGTCAAATTTCATTTTATAGACTATACAGTATAAAGCATGCAATTCATGAAATGTGTTTCTGTAAATGTGACTAAAATAGTTCTCTCAGTAACTATTTGATAATTCTCTTTCATTTTCCAAGAGAATTCATTCTTTCTCAGAATATATTATTGAAATAGAAAATAGAGGAGCATCTCATCAAAAATGATGGGTTTGTTGGGAGTTTATACAGTTATTTAGTTGTATTTTAAAAATTGCAATTCTAGTTCCTTTTATTTTTGTCTCATCAACAAATCGGTAGAGTATTATAGCTGAATAAGCATGTTCAAACCAAATATTAATTTATCTGTTTATATAAAAAGAGCGATAAACATAATAAAGAGATTTTTTATTTAACGACTTCCTTATTAACTTCTTGTTATTCTGCGTCTTGCAGCCCAGTACAGCCAAGTCATGAAAACCAAGTACTTAGCCCATCGAAATGAAAAGATTGAATAGACTTATTACTAAAAGAAATTTTGAATCACTCACCACTTAAAACCATATCAAGATAGGGCAAATGCAGAAGCACATCATAGGACAGATCTTCACTTGCAGCATCCAGTTCTTTAAACAATTTCTCCTGAATTTCAGGATGAGAGGCCAACTCGTATAACAGAAACCCAAGAGTCACTGAAGAGGTTTCAAAACCCGCCAAGACAAATACGAACGACTGGGCGGCAATCTCCTCCAAAGTGAGAGATAGTTTTTCGCCTGTAACTAATGAAAATAAATAAGTTATTAGTCCATTTCAATATGGTATGCAAATATTTTCAAGTCCACTTTTAAAACGCTTGATCGGGTACTTAACTCACATGCTTCCTCCTAGCTCTCATTTTATAATAACGTAAATCGTATAACCTATAACGTAATAATCAATCAATAATTTGTCATTTTTGGAAGGTGTTACAATTCATTAAACTGCTAAATTTTCACTCCAACTCCAACAATTTCCTTTCATGCTTTAAATTATGCTGGAGACTTCCGCTACTACGAACATTGACAACTGCATTGATTAGCTAATGGAAATCGATGAACGTCAACATAAGAACATTTTTTTAGTTTTGACTTCTTCCAAAATAATTTGAGTTTGATTGTACTGGTTGTTATGGCTGAATCTTAAATGAGTGCTACTACATAAAGGTTGTCAGTGCAGTTGAGAGGCTCACCGGCAATCAGGAGATTCTTGGTTCGGTTCCCGGCGCTGACTGAATAACTTTGTGTTGTGGCATTCGTCGATTTCCATTAGCTATTAATAATGCAATATCCAAATGCAATTGTCAATTTCTGCAGTAGCAGAGGTCTTCAGCATAATTTATAGGCTTAAAAGGATTTTCGAAGTTACCTTGTGAACATTTTTTATCAATTTGATATGAATATTAGAAATCTTCTATCTAACTCTTGATATCAACCATTTAAGTTCTAATACATGATTTCCTACACCCATGAATATAACAAAGGAAAAATATTCTTAAGTTTAGGTAATTCATAGGAAATTATTTTCTCACCTCCATGTGCTCCTCCATTACTAGTATCTTTATCAATAACAGTGGTCTCTTTCAAATCAATCAGCAACTGCATAAAGTCCTTGCGGGTTACATTCATTTTCTCGCGATATTCAATATTTCTCTTGACTAATCTGATGAAGAAATCTTCTAATGGCTTCGGTGTGAGCCTGACGCGCATATAAACAAGTAAATCTTTGCAAACCATACTCATAACCGATTTCAAGTACTGAGAGAAACTTGGCTGTAGCAGCATTTCAACCATCCGTTTCATAACTGAGTTTTCATCTTTGAAATTGTTGCCCTCCAAGCCGAGAGCGACGTTAGAAATAACGTCGAGTCCAAAACGCCCAGTCAGATTCTTCATTTCAACGTTTCCATCAACAGAAGCCTTTTGCACTGCATATTTTCTCAAATCAATGGATAAATCCTTAACCGTGCTGAACATTGTCTTCATTTTTCCACTGGTGAATGTTGGACTCAGCTTGTTGCGTAGATTTTTCCAGTAGTCTCCTTCAATTGAAAAAAGGTGTCCCGATAGAGGATCATCCTCCAAATTGTGGTAAACTCCCCTATCTATAAATGTAGAGAAATCCTTCACAAGTATATTCTTTATTAGCTCTGGGTCCCTGACTAGCAACGATTTTTTAAATAACGTATAATAACCCAGATATTTCTGGCCGTGACCTCTATCATAAAATTCTTTAAATAACTCGGCTGTGCTTGTTTGGAAAGTAACCAGTCTCCTAATGGACCCGAACGGAAAGCTCCCAGGTATGGACGTTATACCATGATTCTTCCAAAAGTCGAGTTTTCTCTTGAAAAATATAAATACTGTCAAAAATATCGTCGTAATCAGTGTTGGAATGATCCAGCCCCAACTTCCAATAATTGCATTACTCATTGTGACAAAGACCTATTCTCAGCTGGTCCTGAAAATCCTGTGGAAGACATAAGAATGTAAGTTAGGGAGATAAGATGCGGTTTTTAGATTGATAATGATTTGAAATATTTTTTATCTGAATTCACAGATTCTTCATATTTCACTCCCATTGGTATTATATCCCTATATACCACTATATCCCTGGCAATTCAAACTGATCTATGGTATAGGCATTGCAATTAAATTCAATTAATTAATTAATTTGTAATTTAATAGGCACTGTTATAAATTCGAACAGTAAAACGCTTCGACAGGAAAATATATTCTTATATTCTTTATAGAAAATCGTACAAATTAGATGAAGAAAATAGTGAGTTCAATAAGGCATGCACTTGCATTTTGAAACTCTTCTCAGTAGAATATATTATTTTACTATAGCTTCCTAAATAATTAGTATCATGTGTTCAGTAATAGAGTTTGATTTGCTATCAAATTGCAATACTTGAAGATTGAAGATTCATATATTTATAAAAATTGAGAACAATTTGATATTTCATCAGTTGATTAATAATTTGATTCTATCTATTTAAAACTAGTTAATTTTTACTCTTTTTAATGCTATAGATCAGGGGTTCTCAAACTGTGGTACGCGTACCCCTTGCGGGTACTCGAAAATTTTCAGGGAGTACGCGGGGCAGGTTCATGAAAAATTAAATAATTTTTATTTTTTTCCGTTTTGTAATCACGCAAGGTTATAATTCAATAATTGAATCTAATTGAGTACTTGTATAAACAGAAAGTTGTACTGGATCCGTGACCCCTTTTCGTTTGATCCTACTGAAACTGCGCAACCTGACAGCATACTAGAAAGAACAACTGATTGAATTATCATGAGATCCGTAATTAAACAAAAATATTTGAGTGCTACGTTGTTGGATTTTTGGATCGGTGTTGGTAAGTAGTACCAAGAACTTTCAAAGTAAAGATTCTTACTGGTTTTCAACTACATACCTATGTGAAAAAGGGGTTTCGAGCATATCATAAAGTAAGTACAGAAGCAAAGGTTGAAGCAAAACTTGAGCCGAACATTGAGGAACTGTGTAAAAAGAAGCAAGTTCATCCTTCTCATAAATTTCTTGTAATGCGTTTCTAATATATTGTGTTCTTGATGTAAATTTTTTTTTATTTAACCGACAACCCCCCTCCACCCGATAACAAGGGGTACGCAAAATTTAAAATCTCCATTAAGGGGTACAGTCTTTGAAAAAGATTGAGAACCCCTGCTATAGATTACACCGGAGACCGCCTGCAGGCATTGTGAACATTGACTGCACAGTATTGAATGCTTAATGGAATTCGAAAATAACTCGCAATTTTTTGCGAAAGTATTAGCATTTAATATTTTTGTATAAGTTCCTAAACTAAGTACCGTAACTATCCGACTATTTGTCGGAAAATGTTTTAAATTTCTATATCGATTGAAGCATTTCAGGCTGGGAATTCTGTGAAAGTTGATGAATTTGTTCTCTTCTTAGTTACACAAAATATAAAATAAAGCTTGTGAGGCTCGTGTAAACGATATTAGAAAATGACTTCTTTGAAAAAATGTCAATCAACTGAATAGACAGTGTCAGTTATAAAACTGAGAACAATGATAACTCCATCTAGTCAGCTTTGAGAATGATACTCCGTATTTCCCCATATCTACAAACCAAATTCATAGATTGAAGAGAAATAAGTCCAATCAAAATTCCTTCTTAAACTGCCTACAAGTCTACATCAGATGTTAATTGAAAGAAGTAACTCACTTTCGAGTAAGCTAGACACTTATTTTTCATGGTACCATGGTATTCATGAATTTTGTCTCAAACGAGAATAATTGCATACAGGTACAGATCAGTTCCAAACTTTTAGAAATTAAACAGTAGTTGCTATCATGAGTCAATGTGTCTTGCGTGGAAAATATACAGATCTAACTAAGTTGATCCTTCATAATTAATGAAGCAGGCTAATAATTTATTGTTCATTAATTTCGAATTCCTTTAAGTGCTATTAATTTTTACTGGAGACTTTCCCAATGGCGAATATTGACAACAGCATCGAATAGCTGATGGAAATCGATGAACGCTACTGTACAAAAAAATCAGTCACCACCGGGAATCGAATCACGGACCTCTCAATTGCCGGTCGGGCGCCTTAACCACTTGTACCTTTCTACACAGCAGCATTCATTTTAAAATTGGCCATTTTAAACTTTTTGTACAGTAGAATTCATTGATTTCCATTAGCTATTCAATGTTGTTGTCAATATCCGCCATTGCGGAAGTCTTCCGTATTAATTAATAGCAGTTGAAGGAATTCGAAATTAATGATTCTGTTTTTGTATATTTGTTAGTTTGTTGAATTGTTAGTTACTTCAAACTAATTTATTGTTTCTTGAAAAATATAAAAAAAATAAAATAAATTCCAATAAACATCACAGAGTAATAAGTTCAATAAAAGTACTTTCCCGAACTGATTACAAGTCTACATTATAGGTTTATTGGAGGAAAACTCACCTCTTCGTCAGTATTTGCACCACAGCAGTATTGTTTCCACGTCTGAACACTCTAAGCCGGTACAGAAATCATTTCAATCATTTCTGTCATTCAGCATGAGACACATCATTTGGCCTACAGTTTATGCGCTACCGGTTACCCTTGAGCTCTAAATGCTATATACTCATCAACCATATTATTAGCTGAATAATAGACTACAATTCGACCAACTTCAGTTAACATTCAACCTGATAAAGAATGTCCTATACGTTTCCACACGAAAACGAATGTTATGTAATTACCTAGAGATTAGCCTTTTCATTATCTAGTACACCTAGTACTTCACCTTTCCATGACACGCTCTAACCAATTTTAAGGTCTATCCAAACAGAAACAATCATTGCCATAGAGCGCATTCGTAGAGCAAAACATATTATTTTTATATGACATTTTTACAATCAACAAGTGCCTCTATTTTGACAGCTAGTCTCCCATTCAGTAGTTTTTGGTTTCGTCCATGGTTCACTAATCATACTTGTCATATCTCAGCCAATACTATCTCCTTACCAGGAATGTAGCTCAACAGAGCTTAAAACGTGCTCAACAGATTTTAAACTTGAAAAAGATTTACTTTCAGCACCCAGACAAAAAAAGGATATATTTTAAAAAAGGGTCCGCGGAGCAGAATTAAATTCACAGACCAAGCTACAGGCCTGCTTCTCCTCTTCCTACCTTTTTTTCAATGATTTCGATTTCTTGCAGCCCTCTTTCATTGCATCAAAGTCTTACTAATGAATTTCAGAGACTCCCCCGGTAAATTCAAATTGAAAATCATTCCACCTTTAATATAACATACATAGACAGAGAATATAAGAAAAATAGAGAAAGGCCTAAGCCTGAAACCAATACGGTACCCGGTATGTTATTAAGGAAAATGAAAACATTATTGAAAAATCTTGTTTCCAAAAGTGTGTTTATTTTTAATGTTTTTACAGTATAAATTGCAATTATAATATTAGATTGTGACATAATCAATTTCACAACTATCATACTTGTATGCTGTTCTTCCAGTCTGTTTCCATAGAAATTTGCGAGAAACTTTCAAATTATGGATATCGACATTGGACATCAAAGTAACAATTAACATACTCCTTTATAATTGGCCTCATAGGTCACAGAATCAGGCAACAATCACAACCATTAAAAATCATGAGAATAACATACTAGTAGACTGTAGACTGACCTCTATCACAATCATTTGGAATCAATCTTATTGAACTACCGGGTGCAAAATATTAGTCAGTCATGGATAAAGGCATTTAGACTTCAATAATCGATATATTAGCAAATAAAGGGAGAATGACAGCTTCAGCTGCTCTAATCATTTTCTCTTCTCTATTCTGGAAGACTATATATATTTTTATTTTATGGGATGAAGCCCATGTAGGTCTGGGACCTGTGCGTGGGTGATGAATTGGATGATGATGATTGATGAGTTGGACCTATAGCTTTAGGTGGGTTCGGAACATATAAATATATAGCCTACATTTTGTATAATAGACTTTCGAGTAACTTGCAAAGTAACCAAGAATTTAAATTAATTAATTACATTGAAAACAAGCTTTCTTTAGATATAAGTTCACGGTTTCCTTCTTTTTAAAACAAAGTGAATGAGGAAAGTATCATTTTCGGTATTTCTCGCTTACATTCCAACTGGATATCGACAAATACTTTGATCAGATATTTGAATATACTATTGAAGTCCCCAATCATCAATGAGCTCATTTATCGCTGAAAGCTTAGAGTATTGAATGGAATAATTCAAGTTCGCTTTAAAAATCTTATATGGAGACTACCTTTTGGACTGTTCAATAAAAGTGCAGTATGATGGTTGATGCGGGGTTTCCAGTGGATTACCTATAAAGAAGATGAACTATATCATACACAGTATTATTTATTTCTTTCAGAATCTTTTAAAGAGCGTAATTCCCATTAAAATATACAAATATTTTTCAGGGGGGGGGGGGGGGGATACCGTAATTAGAAGCGTGACTAATTTTCACCATGGAGTGGTGAAAACTATATGGCATTGATTTTCTATTTATGATTCAATGATAAGCCTACATATCTGCATATCTGAAGTGTTTCATTCTTTCATTATATAATGATTTAATTATAAGACAGTATTAAAGCGCACCCAATAATATGACAATTTTATTTAATAAAAAGTGTTAATCAATTATTTCTATGAAATTTGAATAATATTATAATAATTGGAGCTTCAAGAATATTTTATGAGATGTGGCAATCGCAAATCCACACACATCAATGGAACCAATTCAACCTAGCATATTTTAATGATTGTAGAATCCGCTTTTGGCGCATTCTACATGTAGTTTAATTTTACCCCACTCAACGATTCATCTTTACGATTAAAACAAACTCCAGGTCAAAATTATTTCAATTCGAACAATTTTGATTCCACTCTTTTTATGAAGTTTGTTATGTGTCGACCTAAATAAAATTTATATGAGCTTAAGAATTTTAGCTTTAGACCTAGGTCTAGAAAGTACTGAAAAATTCATGATAATCTTTGAATGCCTGATGAGGTGAAATTAATAAAATATAAACTATATGAAAATAAAATAGAGATAAACAAGAAGTGAATTGAGTTGATATTTTACCAATACAGAATTGTGAAAAGGTAGATAGCGAAATGGTACAATCTCAAGAGGAGGTGAGTTTTTGTCGGAACGTCTTGGATCAAACTTATCCGGTTCAGGAAACAGCTTTGGGTCGTGGTGCAGTCCATACGAGGATACTTTCACTCGAGTACCCTTCTTGATAACAAACCATCAGGACACTGGCAGTCCTCGGTGTACTCTCTCATGAGTAAACCAGCTGCAGGATATTTTCTTAATGTCTCTGCAAGTAGAAATCAGTTTTCTTCAAGAGTATTTCCAAACCAATTCTAAAATAAACAATTGCTTCAAAGTTAAATTCTGAATGTTCAGTGATCTGATCGTTAGAAGGAAATATTTCAAAAAACGGGGACATTTTTGAGAAAAAGTTGAAATCGACGGATGTTTTCATGTCATAATATATTATAGTTTATGAGCGTTAAGAGTTGGAAAATACACTGCCAGTCTAGTTAAAATCATCTTTGTAACTTTTGAAAAGAAAGAATTGTCTTGGAAAGATTGTAAACAATTATTTTTCGCATCATAAGATGGAGTAGCACCAAGCTAAAAACATAGTGCAACGGCAAATAAAACAGGATATGTTCATTTACGAGCAGTTCTATTTTCTAGCTCTATACAATTATCACCATAATAATTACACATAATCGTGAGTAGAAATTTGGCCTTTGGAAATGAATCTCCAGGATTCGAAAACGTTTGGTCTTCGTGAGTAGAAATATTATTTATTCACAATTAAAATTGACCAATTTTTTGAATTTAACCATAAAATGGAAATTCTCGTTTCAGATTTCATGGATGAAGCTTTGTTCCAGATTTCTCAATTATTAAATAAGACGGAAGAAATTCTAAAGCTCCAGCAGCTACTCCATTATCAAGTTCGATCAAATCAAATTTAATTTTTCTCATTAGAAATGTTGTTGGTCCTGTTCATTATGGATTTGTATCAGCAAGACCAATACAAATATGAGTTCTATAGTTTCATCTACTCATAGTTAATACATCAGTTTATGAATAAATAAATTTTTGCAACACATTATTTTTGAATTCATTGCTTTTTGTAAAAATTATTTAAGAACTTGCCTTGAATAACTGCGTCCATATATTCCAAATTCTGTACTTCATCAAAAGTGATATCTTCGACGCTGTAGCCTGAAGATTCTATCTCCTTCAGCAGTTGCTGTTGGATGCGATTGTTGGGCAAGGGCGGATTAAAGGGGGGGGCGGAGGGGGCGACCGCCCCCCCCGAGGGCTTGCACATTTTAAAAAATTAAAAAGGGTAACACTTGTGACATGCACACGGTTAAATTTTAATTGTCCCGCCACAGACGGAATACCTCCAACTTGTCTTACCACTCCGCCTCCGCCGGCCGGGAATTAACAAATGTTGTAATACTTATTTTGCCTTATTTTCTATATTACCTTTACTTTATCTTTAACTGTTGACATAATTTTAATCCAATGACGAATTAACAAATGACAGAGAATGAAGGAAATCTAATATCAAGTGAAATTAGTTTGTATAAGATTAATCTTTTATAGAATAGGTAGGGGCATATAAATCTCTGTTTGTTTTTGACCTAATACATATTTATTGTAGTACTGGTATTATGAAACATGAAAGAATGTTGAGATTAATTTAAATATATATATATAGGTCTAAAAATCATCACGATTGCTTAGACTCTGTTCATTTCTCTGTAAATTTTGATAAAAATTAAGCTAGCAAAGCAATTTTTGTTCAAGACATATTGTATTGTATAAAAAATTTGTATTCCTAATTCCACATGAATATACAGAAATAAACTACTCTAGCTAGGGGAAATTTGATTGTTCTTAAACACGAGAAAATTATATTTCTACTACATTTTAAGTGCTAGAATGGTGTAAAATGTGGTTAAAGGCTACTAAATTTCCAAAAATTTTATTCCATACCCCCCCCCCCCCCGACCAACGGGTATTTTTGGGGTATGTCGCCCCCTCCCATAAAAATTCATTAATCCGCCACTGTTGTTGGGTGGCAACTCATGCAGGCAGAAAGCAATTTATTGTGCTTGACGATGTCTCATGCCCGGCAAGGATGAAAACAAAGGTTTGAGCCGCTATTTCCCCCAGTGTTAAACCTCTGATGCCTTCAAAGTTCACAACTCACATTAGTTCAACGAGAATTTACCTAAATGAGGATGTGAAGGTATGGAAAATCAATGCTCCGCCTTCTCAACATTCTGTTAAGTAAATCAATAATCAAGTTGTTGCAGTCTACGAGAACATTCCCAACTTCTCCCCTGGAGTTTGTATTACTTAGTACCACTGACTGGAGACAGTTTAATAGAGTAGCACTGTGTTAACTAGTAAAACTGATATTACTATTTTCATAGTGTTGGTAACACTATTTTTTATCAATTAATTTGGTTATAGTTAATTTCCAGTACTAGTAACAGAGTTACACTGTGTTAGCTAGTAACACTAACTCAATTGTTTTTATAGTTTACATCTCACTTATAATCTTTAATTCATCTATAATCTTTAGAGGCAAGTCTCGCTCACATTACGTGAACAAATCAGGTACTTCACCTTCCCCACAGAAGAATTGAATGAGCGTCATTAATCGTCAGTTGAAAGCATGAACTTTCTCAAAAATCTCATTTCACTGCTTGTCAGTAAGCAAAGTAGAAAGTAATTATAGTTTTGCTCAAAATCAAAACGAGGTTACAGGAACACCAACATTTTTCAAGAAAACATGTACTTTCACTAGTGAAAATACTATTCCAACTCCCATTTATAGAAACTGGTTATATGAGTAATTGATGATATTACCGTTATTTATTTTATTATAATAGAGGAAATGGATCTACTCTTGGTTAGTTTAGAAAAAGAAAACAATGAAATTCATATAGCTGAAAAATTGCTGTAAGGATGAATCAAAGGCTTTTACATTTTTCTTTATAGCTCCTCATTTTGCTGAAAGTGCTTAATATGTGTGTCACTGTTCTACAGTTCTATACAGTAAATAATACTGAAAAGTAAATAATACAGTTGTATTTATCTTGGAGTTGACAAGACATTTATTTATCTTGGAGTTGACATGTATGGTGTTGACAAATAGAAAATAATCAATTCAAAATATTACTTCCACCCAGTGGTGGATCCACGGGGTGGAGGAGAAATCTCCCCCCAAACGCAGAAGAAAAAGAAGAAAAAAGGAAGAGAAAAGAAGAAGATAGGGTAAGAGTAGTTACATTTTGGGGACTCTGGGACGTCACTTCTGGCGCAACCTTGAACTTGACCTTGAAGTGACCCCCCTCCCCCTAAAAGTAACCCCCCTCCCCCTAAAAGTGACCCCCCTCCCCCTAAAAGTGACCCCCCTTCCACTAAAAGTGACCCCCCCTCCCCTAAAAGTGACCCCCCTCACCCTAAAAGTGACCCCCCTCCCCCTAAAAGTGACCCCCCTCCCCATGAAAGTGACCCCCCTCCCCCTAAAAGTGACCCCCCAACCCTAAAAGTCATGTCCCAAAAGTGGTAATCCCCTTTCAAGGTCACCAAACCTCGCCCGACCGACTCTAACCTAACCTAATTCAAGGTCATTCAACCTCACCCGACCGACTCTAACCTAAACTATCCTTTCCTACCCCCCCTCCAAAAAAAAAAAAAAAAAATAAATAAATAAAAAAAAATTGAAAAAAAAAATGAAAAAAAAAATAACAAAATTTATAAATAAAAACTAAAAACAGTGCAAAAAATATTCCCGAGAAAGAAAATGGGCATAGGAAGTCATTGGTGGGGGCATCTAGCCTGGTGGGGGCATGGAGTATATATGGGAGGTCTCTAGCCTGGTGGGGGCATGGAGTATATATGGGAGGTCTCATGAGCAGTGATCACCTTTGTCCCTGCTGCAGGAACAGTTGACATGAAATTATATGCTATCATGCTGGGAGAACCCAATTGATTAAAGAATCTCTCTCTGTATTGTGAAAATAAAAGTTTGCCCTAACCTAGTCTCAGTGTCCACTTATGCCTTAAAGTGTTCACCTAGTGTTCACCTAGTCGAAAGATGACCCCCACTTCCTTAAAGTGATCCTCCTCTCCCTAAAAATTCCAATGGGACAGTTTCAACGAGAAAGAGAGGGAAGAGAGAGAGTGTGAGAGATCCTCTACTTCCATCACCAGCCTTCTCATTCCAGTTGTGTCTGCTCATGACCATGACTCAATAGTTTGGGACCCACTTAGGTAACTCATAGCATGACTCCCCCTATGCATATTTGAGAATTGATACTGATTGATAGGCCAAGGTCAGGGGCCTTGGGTGGGGGCCTGGCATGAGTATTTGCCCACAAAATGGCTACCCACTCCCTAAAAGTGGTCAGAACATCCGTAAAAATTCCAATGGATCAGTTTCAATGAGAGAGACCCATACGTCCATCATGTGGCCCCGGCCTTCTCATTCCAGTTGTGTCTGCTTGTGACCATGACTCAATAGTTTGGGATCCACTTAGGTAGCCCATAGCATGACTCCCCCAAGAAACTCTGTGCACAATACCCTTGTGCTCCCCTTAATGCCCTTTCTGTTTCCCTAGTGCCCCACTTAATGCCTCTAGTGCCCCTCTTGATACCCCTAGTGTTTCCCTAGTGCCCCCCCCTTAATGTCCCTAGTGTTTCCCTAGTGCCCCTCTTAATACCCCTAGTGTTTCCCTAGTGCCCCTCTTAATACCCCTAGTGTTTCCCTAGTGCCCCTCTTAATGCCCCTAGTGCCCCACTTAATGCCCCTAGTGCGCCCCTAGTGCCCCCACTTAATGCCCCTAGTGCGCCCCTAGTGTCCCCTAGTGCGCCCCAGTGCCCCTCTTGATACCCCTAGTGTTTCCCTAGTGCCCCCCTTAATGTCCCTAGTGTTTCCCTAGTGCCCCCCTTAATGTCCCTAGTGTTTCCCTAGTGCCCCACTTAATGCCACTAGTGCGCCCCTAGTGCCCCACTTAATGCCCCTAGTGCGCCACTAGTGCTCCCCTAGTGTGATTGTTTGAGCCAAAATGGAACAATTAAGGGGCGCACTAGGGGAGCACTGGGGCGCACTAGGGGACACTAGGGGCGCACTAGGGGCATTAAGTGGGGCACTAGGGGCGCACTAGGGGCATTAAGTGGGGCACTAGGGAAACACTAGGGACATTAAGGGGGGCACTAGGGAAACACTAGGGACATTAAGGGGGGCACTAGGGAAACACTAGGGGTATCAAGAGGGGCACTGGGGCGCACTAGGGGACACTAGGGGCGCACTAGGGGCATTAAGTGGGGCACTAGGGGCGCACTAGGGGCGCACTAGGGGCATTAAGTGGGGCACTAGGGGCATTAAGAGGGGCACTAGGGAAACACTAGGGGTATTAAGAGGGGCACTAGGGAAACACTAGGGGTATTAAGAGGGGCACTAGGGAAACACTAGGGACATTAAGGGGGGGGGCACTAGGGAAACACTAGGGGTATCAAGAGGGGCACTAGAGGCATTAAGTGGGGCACTAGGGAAACAGAAAGGGCATTAAGGGGAGCACAAGGGTATTGTGCACAGAGTTTCTTGGGGGAGTCATGCTATGGGCTACCTAAGTGGATCCCAAACTATTGAGTCATGGTCACAAGCAGACACAACTGGAATGAGAAGGCTGGGGCCACATGATGGACGTATGGGTCTCTCTCATTGAAACTGATCCATTGGAATTTTTACGGATGTTCTGACCACTTTTAGGGAGTGGGTAGCCATTTTGTGGGCAAATACTCATGCCAGGCCCCCACCCAAGGCCCCTGACCTTGGCCTATCAATCAGTATCAATACTCAAATATGCATAGGGGGAGTCATGCTATGAGTTACCTAAGTGGGTCCCAAACTATTGAGTCATGGTCATGAGCAGACACAACTGGAATGAGAAGGCTGGTGATGGAAGTAGAGGATCTCTCACACTCTCTCTCTTCCCTCTCTTTCTCGTTGAAACTGTCCCATTGGAATTTTTAGGGAGAGAAGGATCACTTTAAGGAAGTGGGGGTCATCTTTCGACTAGGTGAACACTAGGTGAACACTTTAAGGCATAAGTGGACACTGAGACTAGGTTAGGGCAAACTTTTATTTTCACAATACAGAGAGAGATTCTTTAATCAATTGGGTTCTCCCAGCATGATAGCATATAATTTCATGTCAACTGTTCCTGCAGCAGGGACAAAGGTGATCACTGCTCATGAGACCTCCCATATATACTCCATGCCCCCACCAGGCTAGAGACCTCCCATATATACTCCATGCCCCCACCAGGCTAGATGCCCCCACCAATGACTTCCTATGCCCATTTTCTTTCTCGGGAATATTTTTTGCACTGTTTTTAGTTTTTATTTATAAATTTTTTTTTTTTTTTTTTTCATTTTTTTTTCAATTTTTTTTTATTTATTTTTTTTTTTTTTTTTTTGGAGGGGGGGGTAGGAAAGGATAGTTTAGGTTAGAGTCGGTCGGGTGAGGTTGAATGACCTTGAATTAGGTTAGGTTAGAGTCGGTCGGGCGAGGTTTGGTGACCTTGAAAGGGGATTACCACTTTTGGGACATGACTTTTAGGGTTGGGGGGTCACTTTTAGGGGGAGGGGGGTCACTTTTAGGGGGAGGGGGGTCACTTCAAGGTCAAGTTCAAGGTTGCGCCAGAAGTGACGTCCCAGAGTCCCCAAAATGTAACTACTGGTAAGGAAGGGAAATAATAAAAACAGTGAAAAATGGAAATTAGTTGAAAATGATGGAGAGTTTTCAAAGTTGTAGAAAAGTAAAAAAATTTGACAGCATTGTCAAACCAACAATTAATTTTCAATTGCAATCATTGCGTAACTATGGGGGGGACGGGGGAAAGTTCCCCCACAGAATCAGAAACTAAAGAAATTTCGAAATTTTAACAAGCCCTGAGAGACAATAATAGTTTTTGACAAAAGAGCATAAAACGACGTTTTTAATCGCTGAAAATGTGGTTCTAGAGAGATTATTTTCAAAAAAATATATAGGGGAGAGCCCCGTATCCCATTTTGAATGAACGAGCTATTTAAAGTCTACAATTACTGTTAGAAAACCCTTCCTCATATTCAAAGACATTTTTATGTACCTACGGTACTATACTGTACTCAATCAGGTTAAGTGGAGGATCAACCATAGAAGGGTGATAATAGTTCCAAGAAGGCCTGCTTTAAAGTTTGGAAAAACATGAACAATGAACTTTTAGTACGAGATTTCAGATCTCCCACTGACAATGATGCAAAAACTAGATGAAAATTTGACACACAATTTGGGTTAGAATAATGTTAGATTGGATGAATGTGTCTAGAATCACTTAAAATGTGGTCAGAATTTGTTACATAGAGATTTTACGGGACGGAGTAGCATTACAATGCAATGTTATATGTCTGGACGAATATTAGATGGTTTTAGAGTTCGTAGATGATTGCTATAGCAAACGGAAAGGAACAAAAGGTCTACAAATAGCCACTGGAAATGACATCATTCAAAGAGAAGAAGCTGAAGATCAGCTTCTAAATATGAAATAAAAATATCCCCAGATAAAAATTACGCCGTATGAGATGAAGCTGAATCTCGTTAAAATAGTATATTTCGCACCTAGGGCCGAAAATGTGTGTTTGCCGGCTCGAGATCGCGGTTTTCAAGTTCGAGACGAAGCGTTTGAGAGCCGGTAAAACATTTTTGCCCGCGTTGCGAACGCTATTTTTCGCCACACCACAAAAAAACAAACAAAACAACAATGTTAAGTTGGCAATTTTGAAAGCGAAATTTTAAGGCTATGGTACTAGCAAGAATACAATATTCTTGAGGTTATGAAAATATCATCGTATTCTATTGTTTGATATCAAAATTACGAAATAAACAGGATAATACATAATATCAAGTTATGAAACAATAATTTATAAAATCTATTATAAATATAATACATCGATATAATATAGCTTATCACCGTAATATTATGTGATCATCTTTCTATGATTTGTGTAATAAGACACGATCAGCTGTCATTCAAGGTCATTTTCTTTTCCGCCCTAGGGCAGTAAACGTTTACAGACCTCGTCGGAAACCGAACACTTTTGGCTGACATATGACGCACGAAAAACAGCTCATTACGTTCTAGTGTGGCGAAAATATACTTTGATCTTAGATGATAAAAGAGTTTAGATGATATATAGGAGCGATTGATCATGAGGACCGATTTGTACAGCATTGCGCAATGACTTCATTATAGGAACAGATTTTTTAAATGAAGTTGGCGCCACCTACTGCTATTAAGTGGAGTGGAAATAACAATTATCCAGAAATTTTCAATAATTCAATAATTTTAAACTTGCACTTTAAGATTTGAAATACAAACAGTATTTGTTCTATATTTGTGCTGCACGATTATTCTTGACATGTTATGATGTGGCTCCAACCCTCCAACAGAATAAAGAAAAATTCTGTCTGGAGTAGAATTTATTATGAATGTGATCCTTGTATTGCTCATTATTCCATGGCTTTTTTTATTTTCATCTTGACTTTCAATCAGAAAGTATTTGATGACTAAGAATTTGATGGTGGCGCCACCCGGGTCACCTCGTCTGGCATCGGCCTTACTTGGAAGGTTCTTTAATATTGAAATGTTATTTTGCATAAGAGATGAAAAAAAAGCCAATTCAAATCAAACTCTACTCAATCTACTGAAAAAGTTGTTTAGAAAGGTTTATTTGTTAATATTAAGATCATTGACAAGACGAGGAGTTCTTGAAGAACTATCAGGAACTGGAATATCGTTCCATTACCATAATACTGTTAAGATCAGTATTGTTTTGTAAACATTTCTGCCATTGATCAATGTAAAATGACTTAAAGAAACTGTAAATTGACCTTGTTGACTCACTCTCCTTGACTGTCTCTCTCAGAGGCGTATATAGAAAAAAATTCGTAGGGTGCCCCAACAATGGCCAGTAGCGCACCCATGATTTTACTATAGAGGGACGAAACTACCGGGGTGTCCGGGGTCCTCCCCTGGGTAATATTTTCATAAATTGAAGTGAAAATCACATATCTCTACTAATTTTCCTATTTGTGTTTGAAATTTAGGGGGGGGGGAGCTATGACCCCTCATATATGCTCATGGTCTCTCTCGCCCCTATTGTTGGACTCAGTTCTACTCTTTTTGAGACCTTGAAGGAAGGTTCCAGATTGTGCTACAGGCTTCCTGCATGATCGAGGTCGTGTTACTGGAAATCAGAAGGTTCTGGAAATTGTTAGTATGAGTATAAAAGGGATACAAACAGTATAAAAGGGATCCCCCGTCTGTGTGAGTCAGTTTGTCATTTGCTCTTTCCCATAGACTTCGTGTCCGGGTGGCAGTCTACTGACCGTTTGTACGTTTCCAGGAACCTTCGATAAAAGTGGCAGTTCTCGTATCCAGTGCGAGTCAATATAAACCGCGCGATTACGAATCCAGTGCCGGTTGAAAGACAGTGTTCATATTCCAGTGCACTTGAATAGACAGTGTATATAGTCATTGTGTATTTCGCATTATCAAATACTGCAACAAAATGTATTTTCTAAGTGTTAACTGTTCTTTTTACTTCTTTTTAGTTTTTTATGGATAGTTGTTTATTTAATTTTTGATTGGTACATTATTAATTAGTTATCAATTTATGTACATAGATACCGGACAGTCAGTATCAGCTTAACATTTATTGATCTGTTTTCTTTCTTATTAGTTTTTCTTGCAATTATTAGTGTGAGTTTTTAAAGTAATTAGTGTACGAAGTGTGAGTGTTAATTTCAAGTGTTGCCAGCCTTATTTTAGTTTTAGAATCCGTAACAAAACTAACAATACTATTCAAGTGACAGTTCTACAAATTTACTTTAATATATTTATTGAAGTATGAAATCTCTTTGCATCAAAGTTTTTGGAGATACATATATTCTATCCTATATAGCCTACTTTATAAGAATCCTATGCTAAATAGAGGAAACCCCCACTCTTACTGTATGTAATATCAGAGTATCATGGAGAATGTATTACGTATTATGTATTATAATTTCAGTATATTTCTTCAGTATTCAAATTTTATCTTTTTAAAGTGTGATGTATTTTCTCAATTTTAATAACTAGAATGAAAGATACGTAGAATAAGTATGTATTATAATTTCAGTATATTTCTTCAGTATTCAAATTTTATCTTTTTAAAGTGTGATGTATTTTCTCAATTTTAATAACTAGAATGAAAGATACGTAGAATAAGTATGTATTATAATTTCAGTATATTTCTTCAGTATTCAAATTTTATCTTTTTAAAGTGTGATGTATTTTCTCAATTTTAATAACTAGAATGAAAGATACGTAGAATAAGTTTGGGTATCAGCAATGACAACACATTGATACATAATTATTCATGTAAGAGGGCTATATCTGACCTACACATTTAAATTACACTACACTACTACACTACAACTGCAGAGTACAACCAGATAGATGGCGCGACAGCCGAAAGATCACGTTGTGAATTGCAAGTGGATAATCATCATTATTTTCTTATAAAAATGACTGTAATGTCGTGAATTATTTAAGAATGTTTCATTAAAAACTGTTCTTCACTAAATTACTTTGTTCAAACCATAACAGTGACTCAATGGAGCAACATTGTGATGTTAAAAATTCCGGAATCGGACTGAGAGCGCACTATCATTGTCCCTGAGGAAGCCCTACGTGAGAAAGAAGTATTATCACAGAAGGTTTTGCCTAGTCTTTTTAGTTTTTTTTTTCAAGACAGAGGGTACTCTTCTTAAGAGGAGTCATTACTATCGAATTAGCTCTTGTAAAAGTATAGAGCAGACAGGGTAGGGAAGCCGTAATGAGTCAAGCCAATTAATAAAGTTTATTGTGGTCGAGTTCTTTGTGGTGCATTCTTATTCATAGAGTATAATGAAAGAAAGTTTGGAGGTCTATTGTGTGGCAAGGTTTCAAATCCGAGGTGAAGGTTGACGCTCCAACAAGGGGCGGTCGACATTCTTGTGCCATTTATTAGCTCCCTCCACCATCACCACCCAACGCAAAACCTTCCATGTTGCTGGTGGCGAAGGGAGAATGGTGGCTCTGATGGTGGCGGATGACAGTCAGTAGCAGGTAGGGAGCTGCTTTTCAAAAAGACTAACTCGCTGGATGTCCTTATCACAGCACGGTGGCTTTCACCTTCTTTGGACGCAGGCCAGCTGTAAGCTGAAGAAGAGCCAACGCCTCTTTGATCGTGCAGACGTTCGTCGTCGCTAATGTACCATGGCTAACTTGATGAATAACGGCCGGTCGCTAACTGCATGATAACTACGGCCATTGTTCAGTTGCCCTTTCCACCTTTGAATCTGGGCAGTCTCGACCCAAGACCTACACAACAGATTACAGACACCTAAACTTCATACAACTAACAATCACGAATTTTACTTGGGTCATGTAGTTTGAAAGTGGGAGGTGAATTTTTTGTCACAAGTCTTCAAAATTTCAGTGAAAACAATCCTTGACTAATCTGACTTAAAGGACTGATAAGTTAATCAATAACAAGATGCTATAGGCTTGACAGTTTCACAGTCATTTTTATAGTACAAATCAGACTGAAAATCTTTTGCAAATTTGACCGAGATTGATAATAATTTTAGATCTGCCAGAACTATAGTATTATGTTTTCAAAATAACAAACGTTACTTTGACACCAGTAACTATTATCAAGTTTAATACGTAAACATAAGAGCCAAAAGGTTATAAGAACATCAAATCTGATGAAGTCACCTAAATAGCACCTAATACCTATTTCATGAATGTCGATCCTGAACGAAACAAATTATTTATCAAATTACAAACCCTCAACATTCATTATTGAGTTGGTTTAGGCCTACATTATGTACATCAGTACATTATTACAACATGATGTCCTTGCGATCGTAGTGCTTATAGACACCAGAGCTTGAATAGAGTATCGAATGACCGACCATGTTGGCGAGTATACTATTTGTCGTTCTACAGCACTTAGCTGCAGAATGAAACTTTTTATAATGACATGAGTAATTTTAAGCGAAATTTTATACACGACTTATACATTTAGTCATCACTTACTACACTTCTTAGAGCTCACTAAATATTTAGAAATCCTATAGAAAACATTTTTATTATTCAATTGGAGAAACAATATTATCTGTTTCCTGTCAGATAGGAAGGAATATCGTGTAAAAACAGCGAGCTTCTTTTTTCAACTGTATGTACGTTGTTTCTGTTGTCGAATTTTACTTTCAGCTCAGTTTTTTTTTCAAGTCGGACCACAGGGCGCCGCCTTGATTTTCGAGCTTTAATAGAGGAAGAGGGTTTTCCGGATAGAGCACGAGCATACACGAACGATAACTGCCCGGATAAGGGGATGAGGACGGACAACCTCCAGACTCAACTTAGTCCTGACGGCGCCTGTTTTATTCGGCACCGAAATGACTACGGACACTTTTTCTCAGCTCTTGGTTTAGGACAGATCTGTTGAGATACAGGGCCGTTGCCGTTTCTGTGTGTATTGAGACCGCAGATCGGACTTTACAAATTAAATAGAAAGACTGGTGATAAACAAGTTGAATTTGGCGGCTCGGCTGTTTTCTTTGTTGTCCTTACATTATAACAACAATAAAAAATGTGTGTTGTTATCCTTGACGAAATACTTATTTTACAATCCTCCTTAGAACTAACATTATATTTCTTTTGAAGAGATCTCTTTTAATCATAACATAAGAGCATTTCTTTTTCTTACAAGAATCTTCATCAGCTGATCGTTTTGAAACAATATCAGGCTAGCCATGATGTTCCTCGAAAGAAACAGTAATGTATTCCTGATTTAACATAGAGGCTACAATATAATAAGTACAGTATATCATCAAATAGTAAGTAATGTTAGTACGGTAAGTAAATAAATGATAGATTCGAGCAAGTGACACACTCAAAGAAATACAGTACCTACATTGTCAGTATGGCAATCTCACATTTTGTAACTTACTAATTTCACATTTTTTGTTTTAATTTTTTTTGTAAGTAGTCTACTAAAATAGTCTATAATAAGAGTGAACATTGAAGCGAAAGCTCAAATTTTCAATTCAAAATAAATATGATGTTTTTTGCGTGAGTTTTTGTCCTTCAGTGGTGACATTAAGCTGTTTGATCCATTTATTTCTAAAAAAAAGTGTTGAGAATCAAGACTAGTCTTCCAAATTCTCATTGTTGGAAAAATAACTTCAAAATGACAAAGAATAAAAATAGACATTGATACTTTTCCTGGGATGAGACATCACAATGAGTGATGTTAAACGAAATGAATGATGAAATGAAATCACATATCAGGAATGCAAATGTTCTGATTACCAATAAGTGCATCAACAGTAGCCTATGGCATTTCAGTATTTATAAACAGTATGGTACAGTTTGGTATTAGGCTACTGTTGTTGTGAGCTTGCGGCTTGGCTGTATTTCGTTCGATTGTTACAGCTACTAGCTACTAGTGTAGAGCTACTAGAGAGATTGAGTTCAGATACAGTTTATGCATGGAAGGCTGAACGATTTCATTGTATCATCGCATATTGTGAAGGGGGTAGGCTATAGATATATAGATATAGGGGCAACGCCAAAGCACCAAAATAGGTCTGTCTAACGCCAAGCAAATGAGTGAACAAGTATGACACACGACAACCTTCATTGAAATTTTGGCACTTGAGTCAAAATATGGCTGTTTAATTTGCAAGACACAATAAGCTACTCTCCATGTTTCAATCTGAGCTCCATTATTCAGACACAATGTTACAACATCCTTAGTTTTCATCAAACACTAAGCAAGCGGTGCCGTCATTCCTCTAATCTGTCAGAATGGGAAAATGATATTATTCATTGAAGTTTGAATTTCCTCCTCTTTTTCAATTATTATTGAAGAGACTAGCTGCTACAAATGGAATACTATAGAGGTATAGAATAGTCTGTGAATTCTTATTTCAAATCAAACCCAGGTGAATGCAATATTCCTCAGTGCATTGATCTAATCGAACAATTCCAAATGAATGGAAGCTTTTTTTTTAGGATGAAGCCCACATAGGTCTGAGACCTGTGCGTGGGTAATGAGTTGGATGATGGTGATTCATAAGTTGGACCTAAAGTTTTAGGTGGTTTCCGAACCACCGGGAAGTGATTTTACTCAGCAGAGAACAGTGTCTTTTTTGCTGGCCAATCTAATCGGTCACCGTTACAAACAGGACCTACGAGAACGCAGCTTATCTCTATCTGATTGAACAGATACCTGCTACGCTTCGCGGCTATCACTTCCTTAATCAAATATATTATCATTTTTCTTTCTCCTTGAGGTAACTCAAAAATAAGTACAATAGTGGTGCATAAAAATGAGTTCCAATATGTTGTCAACTCAAATGTCCAACATACCACTGCTTAAGCTAAAAATTTGGAATCGAAAGAACAGAAATCAATAGCAATCAGCAGCACTTTCTTGGGTCATCAGTCACCTGTTCCTGGGTCAGCAGCAACTTTCTTGGGTCATCAGTCAACTGTTCTTGGGTCGCCCCTTCATAAATATGTTTGTATTGTATTAATTGACCGAACGTAGTGTATTACTTGACAAACGGCACAGCGGCGCCGACTTCATGAGAATATTGGGGGGCAAAGTCACCAGAAAGGTCTGTAGAGTGTGTCATCTTATGAGAGGGGGGGGGGGGGGTTCAAGATATACAAGTCTACTAGTAAGGCTGCTTTTATGCATGCGATTTCGTACAGAAGTCTGTAACATGAATATCATCTGTTTCATACCACAATTAACTTTCTATTTTACTATAATCTTAAATTCTCTATGATCGTACTAGCCTATTTATTTTATTCCAAATTAGAATTAAAATTTGGTGATTCTAGCTAGTCAATGAATAGCTAGCACTATTCTTCCTACAATTTTGAACAGGAAAATATCAATAAGATATGAACACAGTTATCAAATTTCACTCACTATTCAGGAGCGTAATGATAATCGTAATGATGATTTTTTCAGAAGTAGAACCGATACAGTTGTATGTTGGAAGAGGTTGAGGCTACACCGTCATCGATCGATTCTTTCACACTATCCGTTACATTATTAGTTTTTTTATAATATCAATAGCGTTCAATACACTATAATATAGGTACACTACAATATTGAAGCTCATGGATAATACCACAAATATTAAGTATTCCACTCTCCTATCATAATTTGTCTGTTCTCATTCAAGATAATTTATAATTTTATGTACATTCATTTACAGTTGTCATGTCAAATAAAAAAAATATAATCATCAAAATCACTTGAAGATGGGATTATTTTGGGAAAATGTTCTCTTCCGTTGGTCATTTTTCGAGACGAACTCATCTGCCACCAGGTCCAAATTCAAGTTTTCGGCATCCTCCTTGTGAAAATTCAGGAGACTCAAGGAATTGAGTCTTTGTTGACCCATCGTCGACCGTAATAACGTCTTCAATCTTTTGAGGCCAGAAAACGATCTCTCTGCGGTTGATGTTGATACCGGAACTGTTAAAATTATTCGCACAAATTTGTGAAATTCTGGTAGAAGATCTTTTAGATGTGGATTCTTCTTGAAAATAGATACTATGTCTTGTAGATTCTCAACATTATCGTCTTTTGAAATATTTTGGAACATTTCTCTATGGAGGAGGAGGCGTTCAAAGTCTATATCGCTTTTACAGAAACAAGATATTTCATAATAGTGAGAATCTTCTCCAAGCATAAATTTTTCCATGTTTATTAGGAATTCGAAAGATTTACTCTCAAACCTAGAAACCAATGAAGTGATCTATTATTTCAAAGTACAATTTTCTGTATCTCTGTTCCACTGAATCAAATTGACCAACAGAATTGTCTTCAGAGCTATCGAATTTCTTGGGAATTTTCCTTCTTCTGGGAAGTTGTGGGGAGTTGACTTCGGTAGGTTTATTGTTATTTACGTCATTCCAAGTTTTCTCAAACTCCTCTCTAAAAGACTGTATGCTTATTTTGAGAGTCAACATCATTTTTCGCGCTTGATCAAGATGTAGAGTTTTTTCCTGTAGAGCACTATTCATTGAGTCTATATGACCAAATAAATTTACCAGTACTTTCAAAATAAAATAGAAATCAAAAGAAATCAATTGTTTGGCAAAAGCTGCAGCTTTGAAACCAGATTCAGTTGAATCATTATCTGAAATAGTTGTGAAAAAATCGAACAATGCTGAGTAATTACCAAAAACAGAAGAAAGAGACGTATACCTTACCGTCAAACTAGTTGGGCACAAGGGTCGAACATTAACTGATTCGTTGCCTCTTAGCGATTTGAAAATGGAAAGTCACTTAGGAGATTCTCTGACAAACCCACCTATTTCCCTCACCATGTTGAGTGCATCCCTGCATTCATGAATCGATTTTATAGTATCTCGCACTACTAAGATCAGAGAGTGTGCTAAGCAGTGCATAAACAAAGCTTTTTTCTGGACATTTAAAATTTTTGCCTGCATTGTAAATTTCTGACATATTTGCAGCACCATCAAAACATTGACCTTGACACTGATTTAAAGATAAATTGAATCGAATAAGGGAATCACAAATGATAGCGAATAAAGCAGAAGATGTAATATTCTGTTTCATAGAAGCCTAAAAAGAGCCATCTACCTCCAAAGAATCTGAGACTATTCTCAAACAAATTGAAACTTGTTCATTCCTACTCACATCTGATGTTTCGTCATATATTATCTAGAAATATTTAGCATTCTTAATTTTAGTTATTAGAGAACGAAGAAGCGTTTGGCCTAAAATATACAGTATTTCATTTTGAATATCATGACTACACCATGTGTACCTGTCTCCTTGAAGCCAACTTTGCAATTCTGGTGAGTCTTCACAGCGTAATTTCAGTAAATTTTTATAATTACTTTCATCATCAGAATGTCCCCTAATGGCTATACCTTGCGTTGAAAGATAGAGAAGGGAAGAAAATATTTTCAATAAACAAGAACGATTTTCCATCATTTGCTTCTGTTTTTCTTCCAAAAGTTGAGAAATCACATTTATTCCACCTAATATTGAAGACATTATTATGACGGCTTCCTTGTGGCAAGCTGAATGTTCATGTGATTTAAATTTCTCTATGCCTTTTTTCCAGTTCTGAAATCCGGATTGAATAAACGATAATTCTTTTTTATTTGAAAATTGAAAGTGTTTTTCAACAAATATTTACCTACACGTAGCACATAAAACGATATCTTTTTCCTTGTCATAAGAAATCCATAGAAATTCTTTCATCCATTCCGGATTAAAACGCCTTTTAGTTTTTTTCATAACTGCAGTAGCACTCACTTTATTGTCACATTTTTTAGATTGTTGGCAGTCAATAGACGATGAAGAGGTTGAAGGTACATTTTGATCCAACTGACACTTATTTTCTTTATAACTGGAACTGGAACTCACACTATGTTCACTTTTATCAGAAACTTTACTTTTTATAAAAAACTTTTCCATTTTCACTTATTACCACGAACATATCGCACGAAATTCACAGATAGAAGTGCTACCGACCGCTCTCACCAGTCAACTGAAAACTGAAGTAATTCTGGCCACGAGGTTCATATAGTTTGTTCATATATATTTTGTACTTGTACTATATATTTTCAAAGAAAGGAGAGTTGGAAAGTTATACATAGAACAAACAATATCAAGTCTGAATGTAGGAATTTCTTGCAAAATGGTACTTGCAAAAAGCATCTATGACTCATATCCAGTGTTTACAACCTAGGCCTAGCTGGGCAATGGAAATAATAAACAAACGATTCAAAGGATTGATCGTCTGGCATATTCATGGTTTGTGGAAGTAATCTTTCAAAACTGTAGTCTTATAGCTGTCAGTTCACTGTAATAACACAGATTCGAGTACACTGAAAATAGCTAGACAGGTGCATTGTTTTGTATACAGTAAAGTAGTTTTATTTGGGCTTTTTGGAATTGAAGATGGAGTAAATAAAAAAGATTCGTACTTGATGTAATTTTTTCTGGTATCGTATGAACATTGGGAGGGCAAAATACATGCATTGCCCCCCCCCCCCAGAGTAATTGTTTAAGGGGGGCAGAAAGTGCCTTGCCCCTTCCCCCCCCCCCAAAGTCGGCGCCACTGAAACGGCATTTCATCTGTATGTTTGTCTGTTACGCGATTATGGCCAAACGACTAGACCAATTGTCAAGAAATTTTTCATGAATGTTTCTTATTTCTAGGCCAAGCTATGTATGTTGCCTACAAAGGTTTTTCAAATAATGTCCTCCATCCTTTGAGAGGGACTAATTTATCTCCAATAATTTGAGTGTCTGATTTGGGGGCAAGTGGTTTTAAAATGACATTAAGACAATTTGTGAGAGGGGGCATTGACATGACTTGATGAACCCATCGGGGAGCGTTAGAAAAGGCGGTTTAAAATCTGAAAAATCATCAAAATTGAGTTTTTTCAAATTTTTTTTTGTTTTGGTAGGGCTTTATGAACTGATTGAAATGCTAGTTGTAACTGAGTTTCAGTTTGAATTTATTGTAAAAAGAAATGTTCAGTAGCCAAAAACTGGCATTTCATTCATCGAGCATAGTGATGTCTCAGTTTTAAATCGACCGTTTGGCATTTCGTCTGCTGTCTGTCCGTTATGCGCTTACGGCCAAACGCCCAGACCGATTGTCATGAAATTTTGCATGAATGTTCCTCATATTTCTAGGCCAAGCGATGTATGTGGAATGTTTTCTCAAAATGCTTGATTTTTATCAGTTGGTTGCTGTGAAGCATCTGATGGACCTTATTGGAAATGATAAACAATTCCAATAAAAGAACGAATAAAAAATAAGGAAGCACATGAGGCTCGTGGAAAAGTGGCAAGAAAAGAAGTCTCATGTCCGATGACTGAAAACGCACAAGCGATGGACTTGTGATAGGGCAAAGTGGATTATCCTTTAGGGTGAACAAAACTGCTTCGGATCTGGACTTTATCAGAGCATCGGAAAACGAGAGAAGCCACTGTTCAAGGCAGAGGCAGACTGGCACTGACTGTCCTGCAGTCTGTTAATGTTATCTGACCAACCCCGCATCTACTGTCATATCCCGAGCAGACAAATAGACAGGGCCGAGTACTGCCAGCCCCGCGATCCTTATCCCGCCCCCCCCCCCTTTTATAGACTACTACATCACTCTCACACACCAGTATTCTCTTATCCTTGCGGCTACCATCGTTCCTGATACGCTTCATTGAGTTATCCGTACGCTCATCAATTTCCATCCGGTTTTGCTCGCATTCCTCTTTTTTATTGCATCAATCATACGATTACACTTCAAATATTGTGAACAGGCTCACGCATTTCCAAACAAAAAATCGTTTTTATAATTAAACTATAACCATCGCTCGCCTTACCTTCTACCAAGGAGGCTCCGCCCTTGGACCCCCGGGGGAACAAATTTGTACAACTCCAGCAGGCGAGCGAAGCGAGAGTGAGTCGGAAATTTTCACTAAAATTTCTTGGACACGTAATACATGGCAATGCAAAAAAAGAGACTGAGAAAGCCTCAAATTCGTACATATTTTTGGGGATAATCCCCAAAATCTTTCTTAGTACTGTACGCTCCTAAATCTAAAACTTAACATTTACTGTATATCAAATTTTTACTTTTTTGGTCAATTTATTCTTGAACGCTAAAAACCGCTAGAAAAACATCAATTTTGGGCGTATTTTTTTAAACATTTTAAAACCCGTTCTTAGTATGCGTTTAGGGTCTTGACTGAGCATGTGTATCAAATTACACCCTTTTTGGTCACGCAGTTCTTGAGAACACAAAAAACCGCTGGGAAAACGTCTAACTTGGATGTATTCATGGAAAAATCTCAAAAAATGTTCATAGTATACTTCAATACTTCTAAATCAAAACTTACATGTATACCAAATTTCAACATTTTTGCTCTTTAGAACTTTTAAAAAACGCCAATTTTGGGCGTATTTTGAGAATTTTAGAAAATCCGTTGTTAGCACACGGCTAGGTCATTGACTGTACATGTGTGTCAAATTTCAAATTTTTTAGCCGAATGGTTTTTGAGAAGCAGTGATGAATGAGTCAGTGAGTGAGTAGTATTTGGCTTTTATATACTCGTAATACGGTATATAAATAAAACTACCAGGGTCAATGTCAATATCATTTAAATATTATATAATTAATCGACTGTGCGCAGTGACGTAGCCAACCTTCCCAGGAAATTTTTTGAAAAATAGAGGCCCTAGAACGGTCTTTTTTAGCTCTCCTGGCATAGAAAATTAACACCAACGCTAGTGCTTTGTCTTAGTATGTCCGACTTAGTATGTATGGCTTTTGGTGGATATTTTGTTTCTTATTACTAAGTGACTAAGTACTTATAGTTAATTGCTGTAAAAATGTGGTAATGTTATAAATTATTAATCTAAGTACCATAGTGTAGAATTCAGATTGTTGCTAACTCATTAAAGCTGTAAGTTTCAATGACGTCTGAGGACGTAATTTTCATAATACTAGAATAAGTTCACAATGAGATTAAAGGTTATAGTAGGAACAAAAGATGTGCACTTCTGCATTTCCATACCAAACCATAGATAAGTTAGTAGTTGGTACTGTTGTGGTCTAATGAGTTGATCCCTGGTTTTTCATTGCGGGAGCGGGCGGCGGTAGTAGGAAGCCAACTGCGCATGCTCTACTCATGCTTTATTCATAACTAGCTATTGTGCCCGTCCTTCGGATTATGTTTAGAAATAAGACTAAATATGTTTCGGCTTTTTTGATGGCAGCGATCATGAAGTTGTTAGCAGCTTAGGCCCCGTTCAGACGATACAGTTTTTTTGTGGTACGGTTTTTTTACTGTATGGCGTCAACTGTACTGTGATGTTCACACGGTCCGGCTTTGCTGCTTATTGCTGTGCTCTCCTCCTTCTTCCATTGCGCTTCCAGTTCAGTTTTATTTATTCCAGTCCAGGATTTTTTTTATTTGTGTTAGATTTTTTCAAATAAGTTTCTTACTGAAGGTTTCTCTTAAATTTTGATCAAAGTACGCAAATTCTGGTTTCAATATTCCACACATTTTTCTCTCTTTATTTTTTATTAATCTTAAGTCTTGTCCCACAAGGCGGGTTCTCATATATTGGAGAAATTAAATTTTCACAATTAATATCTTCCACTTCTGGACACTAGAATTCACTAATAAGAAGATCAATGCTGAAGAATATCAATGTAGAAGATCAATGCTGACGATCTGAAGACTGCTTCCAGCATAATAAGCGTATCGTTTGAACATATCCATTACCAGTACAATACATGTGCCACCGGATACAGATAGTTATTTTGCGGTACAGCTGATTTTAGCGATACAGTTTTTGAAGACAAAACCGAATGTAGAAATCGGCTAGAACAGCTTTTTTACTGGATCCAGTCGAAACAGTATTGTGTGAACATACAATATGAAATGTACATGCAAACGAAAGCACTGCAAAATAACTGATACAGCAAATTTACTGTACCGCACAAAAACTGTATCGTGTGAACGGGCCCTTAGTAAACAACTTAGAACGTAAACAATTCAGTGACAGGTATCGGAGAGAATATTTATTGAGAACAGCTGATTGATATATCATGATGAATTACGTGATTTTTTCTTATGTGGTAATAATAGTGCTACCTGGCGAATTCCCAAGAGCCTGGCACAACCCGCACCTTCCTAAAATGTTAATTTTTGTTTTGATAAAATGAAATTAGAAAATTTTGTTGTTTTTTTTCAACAAAGAAATAATTGATGAAACATAACATGAGCTTTGATTCACCAGTATTATTATTATATTGTTTGGTGAAGCAGTAATAACGTCGAATTAAAGAAGAATTCTGTCAGATTTTTGTCAAAATTGTCACACATTAAGATTTAGGTCATTCAGCCAGAGTTTGGCTTCGTCATCAACCAAGTGTAATTTTTGCAGCCCTCCAAGAAGTCGTGTAGCAGGACAAGCCACGAGAATGTGGTCCATGGTTTGCACCTCCCCGCATTCACACAGAGGGGAATCTGTAAAGCCCCACCGGTGCATGCTATTCTGGCACCTTCCCTGCCCAGTCCTGAAACGGTGGTTCAGGGTCACCCACTGTCGCCGTGGCAGCCCAAAAGTGGTCTCAGTCCACTTTTGCATGATTGGGAGGGAATTTGCATTTTGCTGGTGGAATAGCCATATGGGTTTTCTGGATCTAAGTCGCAGTGGGGTTGGGTGGTCAAGTTGCACAGGGAGCCACTCAGTCTCAGTCGGCATCAGACATCCTGCAACTGCACGCATCGCACTGTTCAATGCCACATCCACCTGGCGTGTGTGGCAGCTACTCATCCAGACAGGGGCACCATAATCTGCAGCACTGTATACAAGAGCCATAGCCGCTGTCCTCAATGTATCAGCTCTGCTACCCCATGAGGAACTAGCTAGTCTTTGGAGGAGATTTACTCTAGAGAACAGTTTCTTTTTCAGCTTTCCTAAATGTTCTCAAAAAGTGAGTGTTCTATCCAAAGTAATTCCAAGATAACTGGGATGGTCATTGTGGTGAATCCTACTATTACAGAAATTCACCTCAGGCGTTACATGAGACTGCTGATTATTCAGATGGAATGAGGTGATGTTAGTTTTGCATGGGTTTGGCTTCAAGCCCCAGTACTGCAGGTAGTCCGCCAAGGTGTTGATGTCTGCCTGGAGAACTCTGCCAGTCTCCTCAATAGTAGCTGCCTGGGCCGCAAGGGCAATGTCATCTGCGTACATGAATTTTTTGCTTCTCGTGATTGGGATGTCCAAGGTATAGATATTAAATAAAACTGGAGACAGGACTGACCCCTGTGGGACCCCATTGTTCAGCACCTTCTTCCTGCTCATTTGGTCCTCTAGATACACTCTATAGATTCTATTTGACAGAAGACTGTCAAACAATTTTACAAGTCAAGAGCATCTGAACGACTTTCCCAGTTTCAGGAGCAGGCAAGACTTCCACACTGTGTTGAAGGCAGCCATCAGGTCCACAAATATTGCTGTTGTCTTGAGCTTGTTCTGAAACCCCCTCTCAATATGAGTTGTGAGGGCCAGCACCTGGTCAGTGCAGCCCCTCTTCTGGCGGAAGCCAGCCTGCTCAATAGGCAGATGTTTTTCAACATCAGGAGAAATGCGCGCTAGGATGACCCTTTCAAAAAGTTTGAGTAACACACAGAGAAGAGATAATGGCCTATAATTTTTGGCTTCATTAGGTTGTTTTCCATGCTTTAGTATTGCTATTACCTTGGACTCCTTCCACTCCGGTGGAAGCCTGCAGGTCTTAATGACATCTGAGAAAAACTCGGAGACCCATTTGACAGCTCTACTACCTAGGTTCTTCACAAATTCAGGCAGAATGCCATCAATGCCAGGCGCCTTGTTGTTCTGGATATTTGTAATGGCAGAGACAACCTCATCCACATGCACTGATCCCACATAATCTGTTGCATTTTCAAATTGAGCCAGAACTTCTCTCAGTTGTGCTTTCACTTCTCTTTTGGCCTCAGCACTTACAATGGGCTTGCTGTTGTCCTTAAGCACCTTTGCCACACTGTGAGCACTCACCCTTGTCCTGAGTGGGGTAGAGCTGGGAGCAGCACCAAGATGTCAGACAACTGACCAAGCCTTTCTACTTGAGTGCTTGAAATCCATATTAGCAATAGTTTCTTTCCATCGCTCCAATCGCCCAGCATCAAGTTCTTTTATAAGCTCATTGGCTGCCAGTTGGTCTCCAGTTTCTTGGACTCTTTCCAGCAGCTCCTTGCATTTGTTGGTCCAGCATGGGATATAGTTGCTTCTGAAACCTTTGGGAATGGACCTCTTTGCTGATGCCAAGATGAGGCCAATGAATCTTTTATAACCACCCACATTGGGTGGGATGTGGGTAACATTTTCCTCAATATAGCTTTGAAATCTACTCCAGTCAGCCTTCCTCAGGTTCCACCGTGCTACTGGACGTCCTCCAATGATTGGGATAGACAAGCCAAGTCTGATCAAGGATGGTCGATGCTGAGAGCATGGGAAGTCATGTAGAACAATGCGTTCGCCTGGAATAGGACCACCATCCTCCTTATTTGTGGTCACAAAACAAAGGTCTGGGTTTGTTTCAGTATTCCAGTGACCAGATCTGAAAGTTCTACGCTGCTTGGCATCATAGAGTAGGTGCACTCTACCAGCACTAGCCCAAGACAACAGGCGCTCACCCGCCCCATCCACAGAGGAGTAGCCCCACATTGTGTGCCTTGAATTAAAATCCCCCACATATATAGCAGCTGTGTCATCAGTTGGGAGCACAGTCAATGGCCAGTTTTGAGGGGGTGGCTTGTAGACATTATATATAGTGTACCCTCCTATCCTGGTAGCTATGCAGTTTTCGTCTTCAATTTGAATTGATAATGAGGAGCTTGTGATGTTTGCTCTAACATATGTTGCAAGACCATGCTTTGGATGGAATTTGGTATCTATGAGTGCGAACCCAGGAATATTCAACTTGTTTTGATGGCCCACATCCACATGAGTCTCCTGGAGGACAACAACGTCAATATTGTGCTCTTCTATGAGCTTCAAGAGAATTTCTACTTTAGATTTCGTAATACCTTCAATATTAAGTTGTAGATTCACCAGTCATATGTTTCCTAAAATACTGCAATGCTCCGACTACGCAAGTCTGCAGACAGCGTAAATAACGCCGCGAAGGGCCCACCATTCAGATTATATTTGAGAACAGCTGATTGATATATCATGATAAATTAAGTGATTTGTTCTTATGTGGTAATAAAACTTAGAAGAAATATATCCAAAATAGCACAATACTTGGTTTTTAAACGTTTATTATTCTGTTAAAATAAAAGTTAATTTAGTTTTTTATAGCTAAAGACATTGTCAAAAAGGTTTTCAATAAGGATAAACAACTTCAATCCCGATCGATGCTCTCGTTTTTCAGGAGAAGGCCACGTAAAATGTAACCAAAATCGCACGGTACTTGGTTTTTAAACGTTTATTACTCTGTTAAAAAAAAGTTAATTTAGTTTTTTATAGCTAAAGACATTGTCAATAAAGTGTTCAATACTGTTCAATAACTAAAATCCCGATCGATGCTCTCGTTTTTGAGGAGAAGGCCGCGTAAAATGCCTTTGGGGCCGTGACAGACAGACAGACAGAAAGTGAGATAAGACTATTTTCGGCTTATTTAATGTATAAAACGTAAAAATAACCAAAAAATATATAATTGTGATAAATGTACAGACAAAACTCTAATTTTATTTATATAGATTTGAAAACTACGGCCAGAGATAAACAGGTTTTCTGCGCTTCAGCCAGCTTCAACTAACCTAGTTGAGTCTAGGGCTAATGTCATTGCAACGCACAGTAGCGGAGAGTTGCAGGGGAAGGGGAAGAATCGGCCAGGGATCAACTCGTCAGATCGCAACAGTAGCCTATATATAAATATAAATCTGAATAACCAATTATTGGACTGCTAACTTGTAATTTCAATATCAAGAAATAAGGAACAGTATAGTTATTTAATTTTACGTTTAATTTGATGGAAAATTATAATAAAATTTAGGACCGGAAGGGGGAGTTCGGACCCCCCGGATCCCCCCCTGGCTACGTCACTGCTGTGCGAATATAGCATACATGAGTGCTTCTAAGTGACAGATTTAATATAAACTATAAAACGACGAGAAAATACTTCATACTGAATACAAACACTATGAAAACAGCAAGCTGGCTGTATACAATACCAGAACAATATGAGATTCACTAGCACTCAAAACTACAGCCCAAATTAGTGCTTAAAATCAGTACTTCCAAGTCACAGATGTAATAAAAAATAAAAATTCATAATAAAATATCTACTTTATAGTAAAAATATTATAGAAACTTTCATCAACCAATTTTGTGAAAAGCAGTTTTGATCAATAGCTTGTTGTATTAACATTGACTGTATTTTAGTTAAATGAATGAATAAATAAATCTTATATATTTTATTTTTTAATAAATAAATAAACTGAATCTTAATATTTAAGAATTGGATAAGCTAATAGATTGTCTCTCCCCCCCCCCCCCCACCATTTCAATCATGAGTATATGGGTTTTAACAATTATATCTCATTCATTTAATATACAATTGATGTAAATTGACTATAAATATTTGATAATTCAATTAACTATACAACACAATGGCTTAGAGAAATGCATTACCTAACAATCATTTTTCATTTCTTTAATAGGCCGTTAGACCGTTAACATACAGTATTGATTAAACTTGATTTCATGTAATTGTTTGTCTGAATTTTTACAAGTCATTTCAGACTCTGGTTGTCTAATAATATTATGATGATGGGCCTGACTTTGTAAAAAGTTAATACTTTAAATCGAGCTCCAGACAATTGAAGAGGTAGGCTTTTTCAGAATATTCCAAGCTCATCCTTCAAAAATCTCATCTGAAGTTTCTAAATCACTTGTTGAAGATTATGACAAGTTTATTTAAACAGGAGCGTTGCCTTAGAGTAAGCGCTCTGCTGCCTTCCCCTCCAATCCAACACTTCCCATTGTTAACCCCCTCTACTGCTAGCGCATAACGACGCCATTGACATTCAGCAGCGTGTGCGGTCGATCCTCTTATCATTCCGCCGTAATTAATTAGCTCGAAATTAGGAGCATTATGCGCTCCGAATGACACGCGTGACTTAATCGAATTGCATTTTGTAGCTGTCTACTGCGTCACAGTTCTCTTAATCGAGTTTTGACTGACATTCTCTCGCGAACGGTGTCTAGAGCTTTTGGCGGGAACCAGAACAAGTCTTCTTGGAAAGCAGAGCATCGTGAGTGACATTGCCGCCGTGAGAAGAGACACATCCTACGCGAATAGATTAAATCATTCTCTCACTCACTGTATCAAGTAAACGGCTCATCCTTCCGTCATTGAATCTCTAGTCATTGACTCACTCCTCACCCGCTTAGCCTAATAACAAAATTTTCCACTTGGCACTTACTCAGCGCCTCGACTAATACCCGTAAGAATGACACATTCAAATCCGGCGCTAATCGCTGCAAACGACTTCTGTATCTAGCAAGTTTCTCCTTTCTTCTCACGCCGACAGGATCTCTGCCGGAACCTGAACAATCAAATGAAATAATCTTAGACAACTATAAAGTTTGTTTCTCAAGACAACTCCTAATGAATTGAGTTAGCATTGCATTATTACAATCTTATCATATTTGCCAGGGGTTGAGATGGATAGACAAACTCTTCAAAAGTTGAAATCTGAATCATTTTTGCTAAACTTCTGTGAAATTAAAACGAAGTCAGATGGAGTTCTTATTATGTCACAAATTTGAAATACATGCCCTGGGGCCCGGAGACAGTATGTGAATTCGGGGGCCCCCTTTCTTCAAGTGTACGACTTTTTAAAGTTGGAGCTTCGGGACAGTTGTCCCAGCCTAGCAAGGGACCAGCTGAGATTACCGGTTTTATAACAATAGGCTAATACTGTGATAAGTAACCTATCATCTCAATCATAATGATAAAGTGCGTTGACCAATCACATCCAGCCATTTGTGAAAATGAGATAGGTTGGAAGGCTACTACAGTTGTGGCAGTTTTATTATAATCAATTTCAATCAAACTCAAAATAAGTTCCACTCAAACTTTAAGTGTGAGCATGAGTGGTGAAACTTCCATAACTGAGAGACAACTTCATTAACTCCGGGATTACAAACCTCATTTGCAACTGTTATATCCAGGAACCTCGTGTTTAGTTTATTACACCTGATACTTGGAATTCTGCTGAGGACTGAACTCAATAAAGCAGGCCTATTGATTTTATAATTGAATTTGAATTTAAAAATGTTCTGGTCACCTGTGTAAGGTCTCATAGAATTTATTGATAAGAGCATGACTGTTCCAACACATATTTACAAAAAAGATAACGTCAAGCTACCACTTTTTCAGTAGGTAATTTATTATTATTTTCTATGAATATAAGCTACAGCAGCATTGAAAGTCATTTCGAAATTATTTATGTGATTTTTGTTTTGTTTTCAGTTGATGAACCAAAAAATGAACCTACAGGCACCGGAAAGTTTTTGAAAATAATCCCTCTTAAACCGCATTTTGAGCAATTCTAGGCATGAGTTCATCCATTTCAACCCACGTTATGGATCAAAGTAAATTCTATCAAGTTCTTGTATCATTGTCAATGGGACATCTGGTTTAGTAAAAAAAATAAAGAAGGCCTTGAAACTATGTTTACTCTGCTATTCTTGATCCTCCACCTCTCTTGATTATTGACTTGAAAAATTATTTTAAAAGTGAGTTCGGTTCCCAGAACTTTGTTAAACAATAATCATTCTAAAACCACATTTAAGTCACCCCACATTTAAAGATCTTCTTTGACTTTCTTGTCAAAAAATTCTCAAGGCTCATTAAAATTCCAAAATTCATTTTGTCTCTGGGGGGGTCCATTCCCCTAATCCCCGCTTATAGTTACATCACTCGTTGCCACTGACCAATGAGTATAAGTACTCATTCCTGCTATTGTTAGCTCTCCTGTAATTTAAGCTCTAGCTTGAAACAATACTTTTTGATTACAAGAAAATTGACCATGCTTTCGCAGAATTTGAGTAAACAGAATTATGACAAGCCCAGTATCAATTTAGTCGAGACTCCCATTATTATTTAAGGTAATTTAGGCCTTTGCAACAACTCAACAATCTGCAAACATAAAATTGCTATTTTATACATAAAAATAATGACTGGTAAATAACTACTGGACGAAAAAACAGAGATTAGCCACTTTCAGACCTCCTTCACAGTATTTTTTATGATAAATTTAGATTGCGCAGTAGCCCACGCAGGCCTGTAATTACTAAGCTCCTAAACAGTTATTACTAAATAGTTATTACCGTATGTTCTCATCTACTAGAGAACTCTGTTCAATGTTGGAAAGGTGGGACAATTCGCTGAATTTTGGAGGGATATTATATTATATTTCGCATGTACTTTACTACTCCTCTACATAGCTGTATGATGCATTAGTTAAAAATTCAACACTATTTTCAACCAAAATCCATCTCTTTTTATTTTGATGATAATGATGACTTGTCTAGAACAGGACGGATTATTTGATACTGGACCAGCGGCGTAACTGGAGTTGACTTATGGGGGGGGGGGGTTTACGTCCACCAGTCAAACACTCTTACATATTACTTTCTTCAAAAAAGATTTCTCATAATATAAATACAATCATGACGATTATACTATATTCATGCACATTATAACCTCTATTATCCGGCCCTCGTTTACTCGGTTCTCCGGATTATCCGGATCGTTTTTAAGAAAATTTGTTTTCTATTTTCATAAAGCTTGAAATGAAAACAGAACAGTAATGTATGTTTAATTAACAACAGTGGAAAATGGGAAATAGGTACAGTATCACAGTATGTACCTGTGCATTTCGATATTCAAAAGTCAACAGGAAATAGATCACTGTTTCTGTTATGAGCATTTTTTAGTACAGTGATGTTTTGAATCTTATTTTCGAAATTACCCGGATTTTCGATTATCCGAATCGGCTCTCATTCCAGCTAGTACGGATAAACGATATACTATAGCTTCAAATTAAATAAATAATATTTCAAATTTTAATTTTTTCAAATTGTTAAAACTTGTTTAAGTTTCTTCTATGCAATGTATGTCCTCGTTACGCCTATGGACTGGACAAAAGTACAGCAGATGCTTGTAGTTTTCAGTAAGGAAGCGCCTAAACTAGTTTCTCAAGAAATTCCCACTTCACTCTACGATCGTGACGTTTAGCAGCGCTCTGGTTTTTTCATCATAACACAAATAAAAAAGTTTAAAGAGGCAGTCATTTGTCCAGACTTCAGGACAGGGGATAGAAAAGATATAAACTGCTACAGGCCAATCTCACTTTTGAACATTCTATCGAAAATTTAGGTAAAGTGTATCAAGGTCAGACTGGTCAGCTTCCTGGAGAAGCATAGTCACCAAATCAATATGGATTTAAAGTGAAATACAGCTAAAATACACTGATGATGCTATTCATCATGCTATTACAGAAATAACGGGGAAAAAGGAAAACCGAGAGCAGTTTTCTTGTATTTGAAGTTGCTTTTGATACTGTATCACATGTGCTGTTGGGTAGGCTGAGGAAGTAATGGGAGTATAAGAGGAGTAGCATGAAATTTATTCAAAAGCTATCTAATGGTACGGTTACATTGGGATACATGTGTGAGAACTTGTGTGAGGTACTTGTTAAATTAACAAATCCAAAAACATTTGCTCACTCAATAGTTCACATAAAATATATAAGCTTCAAAAAATTCTCATACATTTTGAGTGAACAAAATTTTTTTCATACATTTGACTGTGTGAAAATTCTTGCACAGCTGTTCAGTTTTGTAAAGTTTCAAAGTACTGTTTTAAGGTTAGCTGTTTAGTTAAGAACAGTGTCACTGTGTTGTATAATCACAAGCTGTTTCTTTAAAATGTCTAACTGAAACAGTGGCGGATCAACGGGGGGGGGAGTCCCCCCCCCCAACGCAGAAGAAAAAAAGAAGAAGAAAAAAGGGTAAGGAAGGGAAATAATCAAAACATTGAAAAATATGGGAAGTAGAAGAAAATGATTGAGAGTTTTCAAAGTTGTAGAATAGCAAGAAAAATGAGACAGCATTGTCAAACCAACAATCAACTTTCTATTGAAAACATGGTGTAACTATGGGAGTGATCAGGGGGAAGTTTCCCCAGAGACCCAGAAACAAAATAAATTTCGAAGTTTTAACAAGCCCTGAGAGAATAATTCTAAGATGTTTTCCATAACGAAATAATTGAGCAATCTAATATCAAAACTGGCACAGTATTTCTATATAAAATATGATCCATTAGATTAAGCTTCTTTTTGACAAAATAGGACGTTGTAGAGTCATTTTATCATGAATCAGGTCGTATTAACAGTATAATATTATATTATTTCAGGCAATAAGTGTGCAATTGAATTTTTTTATTTAAAACTTATCTAGTTGAAAGTATTTTAGGCGTTCTATAAAAAGAAGAATTTCCAAATTTCTTTTTTTATTCAAAAAACTCTCAAATTCCCAGTTTTAAACAGCCTGAACCAACCAACCCCACCCCCCCCCCCCACCAGCGGTGCACGGTGTTTCCTTATCAGTGTTCCCCCTCCAACCACTTTAACTGATTGAAAAAATTAGGGCTTCAAACGTATGGGATGTTAGGTCCAAGGATGAAAAGTCATTTTCACTTTTCACTGAAGTTAAGTTTCTCTGCTAAAGAGGGAGAGACGAAATGACATAACTTACTTTGACAATCAGCAACTTGTTTGCAAGTGTAAACAGACTGATGTAGTTCAACAAGTACAGTGATTTGTGTACTCATACTTTGAACTTGTTTTTCGAACAAGTATCTCAAAAATGTATCATACATTTACTACACTTGTTTCTCATACATGTATCCCTCCCTACGTGAACGTACCTTGACAAACAGAACTCAGTGAGTAAGAGTAAATTGCCAATCTTCAAAAGTGGTGATAGAGAAAAATTGGAAAATTATAGGCCCATAATTATTTAAATGTAATAAGTAAAATTTTTGAAAGAGTAGTTCTAAATAGGTAACTTCTACACCTTCAAGAAGCTAACTCTATTTCTTATCTGTGATGAACAGCATGGCTTCCAGAAAGGGAGATAAACAAAGACAGCCATAGTTTCTTTAGTTGAAAAACTAATAGATATAATAGATTCAGGAGATAAAGCTACTGCAATCTTCTTAGATTTATTAAAGGCATCTGATTGTGTTAATCATAGAACTTAATTGGAAATACTGCAAAATGTAGGTGTAAATGGGGTTGAACTGAAATGGTTTGAATCATGATTCAAATGATTCATATCTTATTGGGAGAAAAAAATGTGTATAACTAACTACAGTAGTTGGTAATAGTATAGTAAAGAATAAATCTAATAAATTAGAGGTCAAAGCTGGAGTGCCTCACGGTCCAATACTAGGTCCATTGCTTTTTTTGTTATATGTGAACCGCTTACCTAGAAAATTAATTAGTGGTGGAGCCCTCTTATTTGCAGGCTATACATCACTCATTTTCAGCAATTTCATTCTAGATCATTTAGAATTAAGTGCCCTTATAGGTGTGCAGTCCATTGTCCAATTCTTGAATCAGTTGAAATTAACAATAAATAGTAAAAAATGCCAGTACCTTCGATTCAAAAACAAGCATAATTCAAATGCAGATTGGGCTATAAACGTGTTTGTAAACGATAATCAACTAGACCAGGAAGGAAAAATTGCATTTATAGGAGTTTTGTTGGATAGACGATTGACCTGGGCTCCATGCATTGTGAAAATATGTTGTAAAATTTCATCTGGGGTCCTGTGACAGCTCGCTAGATTAAATGACAAAAAGTTACTTTTTACAACTTACCATGGACTCTTACTGTCACATATTAGGTATGCTATCTTAGTATGGGGTTATTCATCAAAACAAAACCTTGATAGGGTGTTTAAGATCCAAAAGAAAGCGGTTAGGTGTATAGAAAGAGTAAATAGATTAGATTCATGTAGACCGTTGTTCAAGAGACTTGGTCTCCTAACTGTACCCTGCTTATATGTGTATGAAGCTACTTTATATGTAAAAAACTAATGATTTTGACCAAAATCTTGATGTACACGATTATAGTACAAGAAGCCAAGGAGATGATCACTTGGTGAGTCACAATAGTAGCTTATTCAAACAAAAACTTAGTTATATTGGTAGGAAACTCTACAACAAGCTACCGCAGTTTTTAAAGAGTCTTGAAAATATAGAAATATTTAAAAAACAATTGAAAAAATATTCAGTTGATAAAGCTTTTTATAGTGTACAGTACAAGAGTTCCTTTCACATCAAAATTAAGCCTAATTTATATAGTAATTATGGTATCTAGTATATAAATGTTTATCTGACTTTTTTCTTATACTCCTTAACTAGAGTCTCCAAGATGTAATCTACAAAAAAAATAATAAAATAAATGGGCGCTTGAGTAGCAGACTGGTGGTGGAGTATGGAGCAACTCAAGGCACGGTATTGGATCCAATACTGATCCTGTTTTACATCAATCCTTTAAGTGACCTCAGATTGATGGAACAGTCACCTCGTTTGCTGATGACACAGTCCTACTTGGGCAACCTGGGAGATTGCCTAGAAAAGAGCTGAGTATGGTCTGCAAAAAGTGACACATTGGCTTAAAATGAACCTACTCACAATGAATTATCAGAAAACGAACTTCCTATGTTGCTCAACCACATGACATGGTCAACCCACTAAGGACAGTCTAGGAGTACATCATGGCCCAGGTAGAGTCACAATACACAAAAAGCAATGGTAAAGTGTGCAATTCTCAGGAGACAGTCACAAAAGTATCTGGGAATAAAAATTGATGTGTTCCGGCACTGGGATGGGCATATTGATGGACTCTGCAAAGAAACAAGAAGAACCATCTATAAATGCAGGATGCCCATGTCAACTTGGAATGTACATGGATGGTGTATTATTCCATTGTGCAGTTTCTGCTCATGTATGGAATCGTGGGATGAGGTGTAGCCTGTACGGTAAATATCAACCACATCAACCCTCTTACAACAGTGCAGAAACTTATAATCATGATAATTACCAAGAAGCCAACATGCTATCACTTGAACCTTCTTTTTAATGAGTTCAAAGGGGAATGTGCCATGGTCTGGCACTGACAAAAACTGACACTGAATTCTTCAGACACCAAAAAAAGCTACCAACAAAACTTTCTGCCAGCAACAATTCAATTCTAGATGGTTTTGAAAGTGTCAGACTTCATCAGGTCCATTCAGCATCATAATCTGATGGTTCTACTTCTTGAACAGGCTGTACACCAAGCTTGTTGAACATACTGAGGCATCGCACTGTGACATACACTATGTATGATGGGTCATTCTGTGTGATCGTCTGCAGCCTGCAGCCTGCAACCAGTGGTTGTGAGGACAGCGGTGAGGAGGATGGTGGAGGGATGGACACTGTTCAGCATGGCTGTCTTGAGGTGGTTGAGTGAGGGTGATTGGGGCAATACGTGAAGCTGTATTATTATTATTATTATTATTATTATTTCCTTGTTATCTCGCATTTGCGGTTAGTTCTTTGGATGAAGGGGCATTGACATGCAACCTCCATCTCATGACTACTATTATCATTTTGTACATCAAGGGATTATCGAGTACATTGCAGTATTTGGCGCACTATGCGTGATGTATCCAACAGAACAGACTTCTGCATTTTCTCCATCAGAGTCTCTGTAAGGCCAATCGATTTACAGCTCTCTACAGCTGACTTCAGCATCAGTCCTCCCACACTTATTACTATTGGTACTATCCTTGCACTGTTTAATCCATACATATCTTTCAGCTCAAATGCTAGCTCCTGGTACTTTCTTAATTTCTCACCTCTTGTTCTCTGTGCATTCTCATCTGCTGGGACAGCTATATCTACTATAAGTGCTTCCTTCCTCAGCATGTCCATAACCAAGATATCAGGCTTGTTGTGGAGAACTTGCCAGATCTGTACATCCCAGTAAATCTTTATCTGGTTCTTTTCTAGGAATGTAGGTGGTGAGTACGAATAGTATTATTATTATTATTATTATTATTATTATTATTATTATTATTATTATTATTATTATTATTATTATTATTATTATTATTATTATTATTATTATTATTATTATTATTATTATTATTATTATTATCTATTATTTATTACAAAACACAATCACGTAAAGATACAACAGGTACAGCCCACTACTGCTTTCTTTACAAATTTTCTATTAAAAAATCCAAATTTTAGGTTACATTTAACTTCAACTAGAAATTTTACTTTTGAAGTACAATTTCTGATTCTATCCAAAGCATGAATATAAATTTAGATGTTCACTTTCAAAACGAAGCACTAAAACTGTTCAATAACCCAAAGAAAGTGAATAAATTATTATAAAGCTCCCAAGGACGCTGAGTAAAGATGATTCATTGTTTGGATTTGTTCTACTTTGCCCACCAGCTTTTCATTTTTTTAGCGAATTCAGCTTTTCTCTCTTCACTCCATTTTGTTCCAACTCTTGGAGGTTTTTTCTCTGGTATATCTTACCATTTATTAAGTCTTATTCTGAAGTTTTTTTTTTAAATCCTTTGTTAGTCATTTTGGCCAGTACTAGGTATTTTCTAACATTTTCTATTCATCCTTCTCCATTGACAAGTGATGCTAAATAGTTTACAATTTTTCGTACAATTCGTTTTGTTAGTGTAACCATAAAATTTAAGGCGTCTTGTTCTCATATCTGTCTCTATCTTCTTCAACTTTAGACGTTCTCTGTAATCTATATCCGTTTTTGTTCAGCCTTAGTCCAAGGATTTTCCTAACTATTTTTCTTTCTTCATTCTTTAGATTTTCCATATCCATTTTCCTGTTCAGGGACAGGGTCTCGCTGGCATATAACATTGCTGGTTTGTTCACTGTGTTGTAATGACTAACTTCCGTATGAAGATATAAACATTTTTTATTATATATTAAGCTACAGGCCCTAGAGTCTAACCCTCCCAGAAACAACATCCCCCCCCCCCCCACCAACAACTACCAAGACTGGCCATGCAACTATGCCACTGCTTTGTGTGATATGTAATGATACATTGTACTATCCATTTCTGTTAAAACATAACTAAACGAATTGGAACCTCATATGAGTTTTGTTCTATTATTTTTTATATCTTCTAATTTCAATTATTTTTCTAATAAATCTATGGTTTCTAAACAATAGTTCCATAGCAGACAGTAGTTGAAAGTCCAACATTTTTGAACTGAGGATCTACGGTTATCATGTTATTTGGGTGAATGTAAAGTAGCACTGAAGGGGAAAAATAGTTGCTTTGCTCAATAAATTGTCCCTAGAAACAAGAACTCTGCCCAAAGATAAGTTTAAAAAGAAGATGACTTTTTTTAAATAGTTCTTTTCAAGTGTGAAATCTAGTCAGCTCCCAGAATTCATATTACCTAGTCATAAAGGTTTATATATGCTTCTTGTATTGATAGCTGCTATCTTTAGCTAATGGTCTGTGCCTATTATTCGTTATATATTTTAATGTTACCTCTATCACTTATATTTTCTGAGATTTCTGTAATGACAAGGTCATTTCTGCATGACAATGTCCATTTCATTTTAGAATAGTATTTATGTTATTTGTCAACCAATAGCATAAATTTTATTCTAGTAAAGATCATATCGGCTGTTTTGATTATGGCATCTTTTTCTATTTGAACCACTTTTTTATCTCAACCTTGATAAGGTGCGCGCCTCCATGTGGTACGGCTGGATAGTTTGGTCTGAAGTGGTCAAGAGATCAAATGAACTAAAACGGAATCATCCTCACAAACTCACCAATACATCAACCATACTTCACAATCACCTCTCCAGATAACATTTGGAGTTGTAACTTGGGAGCAATCCCAAAGGATGATAACCTTGATAATCAATCATGGAAAGTCTTTTAAGGAATACTCCACCTCCGGACTCCGCACCAAGGGTGGACAGTCACTTGAAAGATGAAGATTAATAAGAGCATTTAAATAAACCCAGGAATTTGAAACATAAAAGAGTGACATTTAATGGCAATGTTCAACATCAACTCGCTGAAGAAGGTGGGTAAACTCAAGGCATTGACAGATATTAATTGACAAGCAAGAGATTTTAATTGCAGGGTTACAGGAAATGAGGAACACAACAGCAGATGTGCTGGAGTTGCAGGGCTACAGAGTCTATAATGGTACACAAGAACAAAGAGTGATGAGAGGAATGCCACAATTTGGAACATGGTTCATTGTGAACACTAAAATACTTGAAGCAATCATGCACTGACTTCAAGGCAATTTCCCCACAAATAGCAACAATGATGGTAAAAGCACCAACAAAGACATATACAATAATAAATGGGCATGCCCCAACAAATGAGAAGAACAGGCTAAAATATCACATTCAGGGGGTGGAAGGCTTCTGGGATCTCCTAGACCAAACTGCCACACAAATACCAAGAGGAGCCCATGTTAGGATCTTAATGGGCGATTACAATGTGCAACTAGGCAAAGAAAAAAGATACTGAGACATAATTGGCAAATGGCCAGCCCATAAGAAAACAAACAGAAACGGAATGAGATTGGTGGAGTTCTGCAGGAGCCAGAACATGATTTAAAAATGCACCTATTTCATGAGAAAAACAAACAAGCTAAGAGCATGGAAACGCCCAGACTGGGAAAAAGGATAATGGCAACTCGACCACGCATGCATAGATAAGTACTATCACAGAGAAATCCAAAATGTAAAAGTCCTATGAGGAACAGACACAGGAAATGATTAATCTCTATTGAATCACTGCTTCCCAATAAAGGTGAAGGTAGATCGGATGAGAGCTTGTTTGGAAAAACATCTGGTTACAACATTTTGAAATCAAATTTCTACTCTCTCAGCTCTTGTCCCTTAGACACTAATTCTTGTGGGTTTGTGACAGTCTTTCAACAATTTTCAAGCATTAGCAATTCATCAATTTCAAACATTTTAGACTCATTTTAAAGCTAAAGAAATGAGGAAGTTTTTCATGCAAAACTTTCATTATGTCACCCTAAAAACAAATCGAGGAAAATTGCTATGAAATTTCAGTGAGATTTCGGAAAATCCACTTTTTTGTACTTAAAACACCAAAAAACACCATAAATGATGGAGTTACATATTGAAAATACGTGTAATGCGAAATGCTGTGCTCTTTCCAACAATGTCATCATAATTCCAATCCAATCACTAGTGTTTGAGTTACTGAGCACTTAATGGCGGGAAGTGAGCTTATCTCGAAAACAAAGGCCCCATTTCAAAAACGTCAATGAACTTTTTTTGTCAGAAATTTGATATAAACTTAATAAAACAACTTTTGAATGGAAATTAACTCACTTTATGGCGTGACGGCCGTTTCGCTCTGTTGTCTAGAGCATCGTCAGACGACCCACAGTACACTGACTTAAGGTATGAGTTTGAGGGTTATGTATGTTGGAATGTTGATGGGGTGGGGGGATGAGTAGGTGGAAGGTTTGAAATTGGGATTATTTTGTCAAATAGAGTATGTGAGAAGAAGTTGAGTACATACTCTATTTGACAAAATAATCCCAATTTCAAACCTCCCACCTACTCATCCCCCCACCCCATCAACATTCAACATACATAACCCTCAAACTCATACCTTAAGTCAGTGTACTGTGGGTCGTCTGACGATGCTCTAGACAACAGAGCGAAACGGCCGTCACGCCATAACTTGAGTTAATTTCCATTCAAAAGTTGTTTTATCAAGCTTATATTAAATATTAGTGGAAACAAGATGGATCTTCAACAACAGAAATTTGATGTAGAATCTCTGGTAACCGGCTTTTACACCTCACATGGAACACTCTGTATAACCTTAACCTTATTCCTACGACAACATAACATCAACTAAATAATTTACAATGTCCATATGAACAGAAATACTATTAATTCTATGAACAGTAGACCTCACTCGCTCAACACACTCAATAGGGGATGACATTTTCGAGAAAAGTTAAAGAGCGTTTTCAACTCGATTCTAATTCCTTAATCTTTTATTGATGACAGAAACTGTAAAAAACAATATTTGAAAAGACCCAAGTTTTTGACGCCCCCTAGAAATCACCCCTTAATAATGGGTTCTCGTGCATTTTTAGCCGCTTTTAAAACAATAAAATCGCCAATGATAAAACAGATGAACAATGATGAACAGAAATCATTCATCAAAAAAATGATGAATTTATTATTTTTTATCATCCATCTTCCATTTCCAATATTTACTAACTGAAAATTATAATTGATTTTCACATGTGATGATTAACATAATATACTATCTGGTTCTTCTTTAAGCAGTATATTTTTTAATCATAATATTGTCTGACCTAAAAAAGTATTTCTAAATACTAAAAGTTTAATAAGACTATTTAAGCCGAATTGAAAGAATAAGTTGAATAACTTGTGATTTATAAATTAAAATAGATTGATTAATAAATTTGTGATAGATAACTTATAATAAATAACTTAAAATAACTTTAATGCAATTAAAAGTCGGTCACATTATATTGCTTGAATACAGCACAGAACTGTGCATAAGAAGGAAGCTCATATTGATACAACTTCGCCTTATTTGAAAAAAAGATTGGCCGCCATCCCGCCATATTGATTATTTTTAAAATAAAATATATACATCACTGCCTAGGAATAAGGATCATGCATATGAAAAATCGTACATAGCAATAATGGTCTAGGTGTTTGTCCATAATCGTGAGACAGATAGACAGAGAAAATTCCGAGCGTCTTAAAGGATAGACCTCAATCCGTTCGGTCAATTATATTCTTCTTTTTCATAATTCAAATTAAGTTCACCTGATTGATCAAAACGAGACATTACAGACTTGCTTCACACGTAACCGGCTTTGGGTAACCGATGTCGTTTACCTGGCATAATTACATTGCATCATATGTTTTCGAAAATCGGTTAGGTGTGAAGCACTCCATATGATACAATGATCAGCCTGGTAAACGACACCGGTTATCCGACTGGTAGTTGTGTGAAACTATCCTATTCGAACAAGAGTGAAATGAAGACATCGATGAATAATCCTTTCTTGTTCAATATTGAGCTAAGTATTGGGCCGATCCTTGCGAAACTTGAATGGGACCATCGCTGAATGATGCTCTTTCATTGAAAAAATTCATCGAAATCTGAATACATTTTTTTCGGAGGATGAAGCCCACATAGGTCTGAGACCTGTGCGTGGGTAATGAATGGGATGATAGTTATTGATGAGTTGGACCTACAGTCTTAGGTGGGTTCCGAACCACCGGGAAGTGATTTTACAGCAGAGAACAGAGTCTTTTTTGCTGGACAATCCAATCGGTCACCCTTACAAAGAGCGCCCAGGAGTTTCGTAGCTCATCTCTGATTGAACAGGTACCTGCTACGGCACTCGGCTATCACTTCCCAATCGGTTTAATAGTGTTCGAATGATTCATGTACAAACATTTAAAAAAACACAAGTCGAATAGAGAACCTCCTTCTGTTTGGAAGTAGGTTAAAAACCGAAATTAGGTTTAATTTCAATAGAAAATACCCAAAAATTCACAATTTTAAACATTCTTTTCAAAAAAACCCCTCCCCAGAGCAACTTTCCAACTTTGATTGGCCCCCAAGGTCCTGCGATCTTACACTATTAGACTTTTCTGTTTGGGGGGGGATCATTAAAAATGAAGTTTTTGCCCAACGGCTCCGAGATGTTCTGCAATTGAGAGCAGTCATTGCAAAAGAATTTGAAGCCTTAAACAACAATGAAAATCTATGCAAACAGATTGTTACAAGTGTAAAAGTACTCTGTAAAAATTGCATTGAAGCTAGTGGAAAGTATTTTCAACAATTCTTTCACGTTTACAACCTGCTATGTGTAAATACAGTTTCAATTAAAATACAATATAAATAAAATTGATTTATTATTTGCCTCTAAAAATACACTTACTCGGTAAACTGACTTATGAAACACCCAGTATAGTTATAATATATAGTTATATTTTGAATGCCTTTATTGTTAGGCTACTTTGAGACGCAAGTTGACTGGCTTGTCGGTCGGTTCGGAACTTATTGGCCAGAGAGATGAGAGACTATCGGCGGCAACGAGGCAAGGGAGCAACTTCGGTTGGGAAATGGATGAGTGGTGTACCGTATGCCAGGAGCATCAATTATTGTTGCCGCGATGGCTCTTATCTGTGCGAAATATGATTAATTATGAGCGCCAGGGATCAACTCTTAATGAGCAGCAACTTGCGGCCCCGTGTGAGTTGTTGCTGAGGGGACCAACTTCTCCACAATAGCCCACTCATTGACAGCTTCGTCCATTAGGATAGAGTAGGGCTCAGCCCCCCTGCCCCTCATGTCCTGCTTTAAGCGGCTGCCTTCCAAGCTTCGCCATGTTAATTTCTGGGGCACATGATACCCACCCACTCCCCCACCATCACTTCAACCTGGTTTCATCGACGGCATTCTATAGTAAGACACCATGCAACACATTGTTCTCTGCACTCCTGCACTTTCTTCGGCCAAGTTCATGAATCTAAACTTTTATCGAACTGGTAACTGGTAATTTTGAAGTTTTGAATCAGTTTCTCATCTACACGTTTTTGAGAGCGTTCTCTAGAAATTAAAAATTTCTCAAGACACAGTATTATTAATTGCATCAAAACGTAGCCTATATAGAACTAGTTTTCTCTGTCAAGTTCATGAATCTAAACAAGCTGCTATTCAAATGCACTTACGGTTCTGTTGTTGGGCCCTGCTATGTAAGATAGAGAAGATTTGGAACACTAAATTTGGCGCAAAGCTTCCTCCAAACTGTTGGATTCAGTGCACCTCGAAGCCCAATTTTTCATTTTTCCTTCAGATATTTCAAAAATTAGTGTTCAAAACTTCAAAATTCCATAGAATTGTTGTTATGGTCTCGTAATCATAGCTTGTATGTTAGTCATAAAAAAATATTATTGTATATTAACTTTTTGTTGTAAATTTAACGACTTTCAGTCAGTTTTAAATTGTCAATCTATAGTAAATGTACTCACATTTGGCCGAACGTTTTTTAGTTATTTCGTATTTGTCCAATAAGCTTAAGATAAATGAAGAGAAAACTGATAAAATAATATTTTTATTAAGACACACTTCAAGCCTTAATAACGGAAATTTCAAACCAGTCACATTACTAGGTATAATCTTGGACAGTAAACTTAGTTGGGAGGAGCATGTGAATGATCTATGTAAACGATTAGCCAGATTTATATATCTTCTCAAGCGACTGAATACGTCAGTGAGCTCTGAGGTAATGATGATGACTTATTTTGGTCTATTTCATTCTCACCTGTCTTATGGTATATTTCAATTTGGGTTAACTCAGTATATTGGGTGAATTAGAATTTGGGGTAACTCGTCAACACACAAGAGAGTATTTATGTGGCAGAATAAATCTATTAAGACTATTATAGATCTACCATGTAAGCCTCATTTTATCAAACTTGGTATTTTGACTCTGCCATCTTTATATATTTTACAATTTAATCCATGTAATAGAAAATTCACAAAGGTATTTTGAACATCATGATTTCCATGGATATAATACTAGAAATAATTATAAAATTGTTACTCCCCACATCAGATTCAGTAAGAGCTTGAAAAGTTATTCCTATCTACAGTTTTCTCTATACAATAAGCTAGCACTGCATGCAAGAAACCTGCATCTAAAAGCCAACTATTCAGTTGAGGAATTATTGAATCCTTGAAATGGGATAATATTATTGTCTGAGGCTGAAGACATTTTCTCTGCAATTATAGATACTTTTTTAATGTTTGCTTGTTAGGTGACTTGATTTATTGCAATTGTAATAAGTAATGGCGATGATGACTGTGACTCAATAATTTTATTGGTAATATAATATAAATAATATAATTATAATAAGACTGACATGGTTAAATTTTATTCATGCAAGATTTAGAAATAAGCATATTATGATGGTGTTATGACTTGGATTATTTATGTAGTGTGGTTCTTATATGTATTTATATTGTATACTGTATGTCAATATGATTTTATAATTTGTTGTAATTGTTGAAGAATTCATCAAGTTACCTATTTTACCAGCCATATTTCAAATGGAATAACATTTCTTGCTTTGATGATGTATATGTAGCCTACTTATGACAAAGCCTAATGTACAATACGGTATTATGTATTTATTGGTCAATAAATATTTCTATTCTGTTCACAAATTACATCAAGGGTTAGGTCTGATGATTGTGTTTAACTTGGCGAGGGCGATTACCATTGCGTACCATTTTGTACATCGAGTATGTTTCTCTGTGAGAGGACCCTTATTCTTGCGTGAGGTCTACTGTTTACAGATCTACTAGTAACAAAAACCGTTTTGAAGATGCTGATTTAGATCAAATTCACAAGAAAGTATCACAAGTCCAGTATCACAAATAATTGACCGAACAAAGAGAGGTCTCAGATTAAAGTCGACCGTTTTGCATTATTTGTCAGTTTGTCTGTCTGTCGGTTTGTCATGCGTTTTCGGCTGAACGCGAGAATCAAATTCTGTGAGATTTTGCATGATTGTATCATTCTGCAAGGAATGCCCAGCGATGCATGTGTAAGGGTTTTCAAAATGTTTTGTATTCAAAATATATTTAAAAGAAAAAAAGAAAGGCACTCAGGCCTTCTTCTATAGGAAACATTATGATTTATCACGAACTCCTTCCAAGATCACAAGCTTACTGCTTTTCTGGTGAGGTCCTAGGAAAAATAGTGTAACAATTTAAAATAGGTATTTATTATTTTTTCATGATGTAATTTTACTATTATGTACTGTGTATGAATTGTATGTTTATTTTTATGAAAATGGCTACCTATAAAAATAAATTATTCTCAATTGCAAAAACATCTAAAATGATCTACTTTATCACATGGAATTAAAATCATATTTCATGGTAGCTCTCGAGCACTCTTATTCATCTGGTTGCCTTTCATGTGAATTAAGCCATCATTCATAACGTATTTGTTTTAGAGAAAATAGTCATTTCTGATACATCAATAAAGTATATAATAGCAAGAGGTTACTAAGGCCCGTATTTATGAACGTGACTTATCAAAGATCGACTTAAGTCAGATCGGATAAGTCAGATTTAGCAGCAATAAGTCTTACTTACACTAACAGGTTCAAGTCAGCGAGTAGCTGTAACCCTAAAAGCCAACTCAGCTCCCACAACAAAGATCTGACTCCTAATAAATAATTTAGCATCAATAATTTACATTGAACAACTCTAATTTACACTAATATAAGAATTTACACTATGTAAATGTTGCAGGGACAAAGAACTGGGTCGGCTTATAACCTCACTTTTCAGCTAGTAAACTCACATAGTATTAGTAAAGCTTAGACTAAAGTTCGTATTCATGAACCTTACTTAAACATCTTCTTAGCTTAAAAGACAAGTCGTGCTTATAATTGGAGTCCCAAATCCGTTCTTAGCCAAGCTAGGTACAGAGCTGACTTGAAGCCGTTCTTAGATTGTTGTGTTGCATCATATTTTGATTTCATTTTTTAGTATAGCATTGGCTCATAATAATAAAATAAAATCGCCATATTTAATTTTTGCACCATTGCAATGTAATTCACTGTATATTTGACTTATTGAAATTATTTCTACTAATTTTATAGTTCTAATATACATTTTTTTGGTACTAGAATAGAATTCTCTTTCTACAAAATAGAATGAATGAAGTTCTTAGGTCTGCTGGCAGATAGCATTCAATACACTGCATTGAATGCTCATTTTTCAAATTCGGGAAACAGAAAATGATTTGAAAAATGTTGGCATGGTAATTATTATGTAACAGTAACTGTAAATTTACATGCAGTGCAGTATCTTAATCTTTTCATGCATGTTATTTTTTAAGTTATGTTATTTTTAAAGAGTCAATTTATAAGTTATTTCAACTTGGACTGTTTATTGAACTCTAACAGAGCTGTTTGTGAAAGTAAGCCAAAAAATATATTCATTCTCCTTATTTCAAAACATTAAGTCATGTAACAAGGTATAATATAATAATTATTGAGATACAATTTTATGAAACTATGCACCTAACTAATAAAATACATTGTACCAATAAAACAATAATGGATAAACAGATCGATGCATGACTTTTCTAGATTTTGCGATTTAGAAAGTAATTGTAATTAATAAAGATGGGGGTTGGCTTGCATAAATCCGGGAGAAATGGGGATTTTTAGGGGTGACTAATGGGTCCACAATTTCCATGTCCACTTATTTTGAAGGTTTCCTTCAAAATACATATTCATCACCTTCAAATTATTACTTACGGCGAAGTCTAATAGCTTCTCTCCTCTTTCATTTTCTACTTCCCCTCCATTGCTCCATATGATATGTTTTCGTCTTACACTTTTATTGTACAATATACAATTACATAGTACCGCCATAGAGAAAGCATACGCCAAGCTTAGCATATGCTTTCTCTATGGTACCGCTGACTGCTTCTGTATTGTCAGTATTGATAATAATTTTGTCTTTCACTGTTTCGGAGCAAATAGTTTCAACAGTATTGCACATTTTACATTTAAAAATAATACCATTCAGCCCTGCCCATGTCTCCCTCACAACTTTCATATCTCTAGATCTGAATGAACAATCAAAAGGCCATGACTGTCCTAGTCTTCAATTAGCTCAAAAAACTCCAATTTGTGTAAATAAGAAATTGATTGGTTATTGAAAATAATATTATTTATTAATATTAGGCTATATATTTAAAATAATTTTCTTCATTAATATTAATATAATTATATTTATTTTGGTTGGGGGGCAAGTATAGGGTTGTTGTTGGAGAAAAAATAATTTTTCCAAGGCAATGAATTAATGTTTTTTATCACACTTTTGCATTGTATAAAAAATGAAATAATTCATGCATAAATAAAAATAATAATGCCGTCTATTACCTTCAAGACTAAAAAACAAAGAAACTAACCCCAAAATGTACAGTAAAAACAATTAGTCTGGGTGCACGGCCGTTTGGTAGTCAGCCATGGCGAGAGGAGTGTTTATCGCTCATTTCCAAAAACATGTGGCCCATGCGACGCTGCAGATGTCTTCAAGGTCAACTAGTCAACTTTCAACAGGACGGGTAGTAGTGAAACCAGAGCCACGCGCCCAGACTAATTGTTCCTACTGTAGGAACAATACCACGCTGTACTGAAGGACCTCTACTGAAGGACTACTACACAACACGGCTGTGCACGTGTGCAGCTCCCACTACTATCACTGGACTCTGATCAATTTTCCCTCGGCGCGCAGTGACTGAAATCATTCTTCCCCCTTACAACAAATCTTTCTGCATTTATTACAGAGGACTGGAAGCGTTTTTTCATCCTGTGTTCAACGTGGCTGATAAGACATGAGAATAAGCTACAGTATTTGAAAACGCAAAAAAAAAATTAATTTTTGGTCTGAAACCGTTCTTTCCCATGACCCTTCCATCTTTTTTGTGTTCCGACAATGCCCCCTTCCCCACACTCTCGAAGGTGCTGGGTTACAGGGGCTCTGCTGTTATTTTTGTACTCTTCTTTTCAAAACTTGAAAAAATCTGTACGGTGAGAAAATAGTCTTCATACTTTATCATGTGAAATAAGGTACATGTGTCAGAGGTCCGTACGTGCAGGACATATTTGAAACACTGAGGAATTGTTAGTCGACAGGAAGGTAAAGTGCCAGTTCCACATTGGACAGAAAAGAACTGCCTTCTATTGAATTTTAAATATAGAACTTGTTAATCGGTTCTCAGAATTGTCAGGTTTTAGGCCCTTAGTAAAACGCCGAAAACTCGGAAGTTGAAAATCCGGACTGTCAATAATCTTGATTCGAAGTCCGGTCCCAATTAATCCAGATTATTGACGTTCTAGTGAATTTCAATTATTTATTTATTATTGCCACTACAGCTTTCTACTATGTCCAAGTGTATAAGATTTAACCCTCTATACAATATCAATATAGCTGCATCATAATCGAAGAATTCTTATACATTTTCATCATTTTAAAAAGCTGCAATGAGGTAATTCATTGTCTGTCGATGTGATTTAGCAGAGTAACCGCTATTGTAATTGCTATTGGTATTTCAAAGTTCCCTCTTCAACAAACTTTACTATTCTAGCGCGGACCCTCGGCGAATCATCGAACTACTACATCCAGTTGCCGAACAACGTATTGCAGGCTTTTATAAAAGTATTTTTTAAACAACTTTTAAAAATAAAATCAATAAACTCGTCAAAAAGAAAAATTAGACACACATTAAGAAAATTATGAACTTTTCTATGCAATTTTTTATTTTACAATCCTTTCAAATACAACTTTATAATCTTCATAATAGTTTTCACGAAATTTGCGATTTTCTTATGGTAATACAACGATTGTTTCAAATAGAAAAAGAACCAATTATTTGATTGTGTCGATTCTAACATCAAATGAAAGCTTATGAAAAACTGCGTGTGATGTCAAAGACCGTTTTTTGAAAGATCTCTTATGATGCTTTTAATCGATCGATAACTCGTAAAAACCCCATACGATTTTGCAACAACTACCGTACAAATTTAATAACTTTCTGGACAATATAATATACCCATTCATATGATATGATTCTCATTAACACCAACTTTCTGGAAGTCCAATAGTGAATTCAATAAATCATCTTACATCTGTAACATTTATTTATTAAAAATATCAACTGAAAAGTTCATATTTTTTTAATAAAAAACAAAGAAATATTTTTCCAAAAGTTTTATTCATAAAATATTTTAATACATAAAATTCGACAAATATATTGAAAAGACCTCATCCTATGAACTCGAACAATATCAAAACATGTATATTTTTCAATAAAATCTAATGAATACAGAACATTTTAAAAGAATCTAATATACCTAGTTAATAATTAGCAAATAAATGTGAAGCAAGTACATAAAATAGAAATGTAGGACTAGTTTCTAATCTAAAACAAAAAATGCTGACCTTCAATACACTTTTTACATTTCATCAAGTTATGTAAATCACTACAGCCATAAAGCATATTTATTTAAAGAAACCTTCAACACGTTCAAGCCATGACACACATATTGTCACCCATGACAATGACTTAGACTGATTACCCGTAATCATAAAATAATAATACAACTTTACTAAAAAATATTAAATAAAAAATATTCAAACAAGACAAAAAGGAATGAAGAGAAGCTGGTAGAAGAAAAATGAAGAAGACGTCAGATACAGAGAGAACCGAACAAGCAGTTCATGAATGAAAATGGATCTTGAGTTTCTGTTTCTGTTTTAAAAAAGGGTAACAGTTAATCTAACAGACTGTTGAGAATGGTTCAAGGTGGTGACCCAAAGATGTGTTCCTAGAGGAACGAAAACAGTCTGTTAAATTAATTAATTTAAATTATTCAAGTCTGTTAAATTAATTAAAATTCTATGGATGACTAACAAATCTACATATTTTTGTATTTTATTAAAAATTTGAAGAGAATGGGAAAGGATCTCATAATTTCGACTTTAGTCCATCTCTCAAGATTCTTCTTAGGACCTTGCCACTTGGATTTCTTGGTATTGCTGACAAAAATTCAACACCTCCTCTTAATTTTTTTTGTGAGGAGACCTTACCTGAAATATAAGATGAGATGAACATTAGAATAATTAATGATCATTTGTAAATGATATGATTATAAATTAATGTACTATGAACCAAAAATATATTATAAAAATAATATTGCAGATGATTTTGATTAATTGATCAGTCTTGGGGATGAATCCATTGGGATTCGATTTCCAAACGCCAATACAAAAAAAAACTGCATGTAAAATCAAAATTACAATTTTTTCAAGAAAATCAAATTTGTAAATTGTTATGCGAAAGGCTACTAGTCTTTTAAATGCGATACCAAGCTATTTGGCTAAATTGGACGTATTTTAAAATCGAGTCATCCCATTACATATTTTCAAATAACATAATTTGATAATTCAAATGCCTTTGAAGGCCTACCGTTCGTCCTTGAACCCCTGCTATGGAACAATAAATATTGTGATAGACGATCTGTTTGGTTAAAAAAATAATAGTAATAGCCCATGCGTTCTCATTATATTTTCTTTTCCCAAACATCTTATAAATTTATTCAGTCTACCTACAGTAAATAGCATTACTTAATCTTATGTAAAATTATGAAAGATTCTTATTTATTATTATTATTAATACTAGTAGTTCTGTGAACAGTAGACCTCACTTGCTCAACACTCACACATAAGGGGATGGCATTTTCGAAAAAAGTTGAAGAGCGTTTTCAACTCGATTTCAATTCCTTGATCTTTTATTGAGGACAGAAACTGTAAAAATCAATATTTGAAAATACCAAAGTTTTTGACGCCGCCTAGAAATCACCCCTCGTTTGAGAGACAGTGAGAAAAATGAAGGGTTCTCATGCATTTTTAGCAGCTTTTAATATCAATAAATCTCCAATAATAAAAAACAGAAATTATTCATCAAATAAATGATGAATTTATTTATTTACTTTTTCTCATCCATCTTCCATTCCCGATTTTCAACAACTAAAATTATAATTGTTTTTCACCTGTGATGATCAACATACTATCTGGTTCTTCTTTGCAGCTGTATGGTACATTATATTTTTTAATTATTATTTTTTCAAGAAAATCACACATGTGATTAAGCAAAATTGTTATTCATTTTATTGTCTGACCTAAAAAATATTTTGGAACATCAACAGACAAAAAATTGAATAACATGTGGAGACGGTGACCGAGAGATAGGCAGTCCAAGACTATAAAAAATGTGTTGTGTAAACAAGCATAGGACCAAGCACGCACGCACACACACACACACACGCGCGCGCGCGCTTGTCAGTTACAATCTACTAAACCGGATTTTTAGTAATTCCTTATCAGTAAAACGTTTCCTGATTTATAAGTGCACTATACTGAGTTTCCTGTTTATAAATGCACTACAAGAATGCTACAAAATCAGTACATATACCATCTACTGTATATAAGAAGGAAGCTCATATTGATACAGTTTCGCTTTATTTGAAAAAAATTGGCCAACATATTGAATTTGAAAAAATAAAATATATACATCGCTGGGCCTAGGAATAAGGAACATCCCTATGAAAAATCGGTTTAGGCGTTTGTCTGTAATCGTGAGACAGAGAGACAGAATCATTAGATTCAAATGTTGTATGCTCTTATTCATGCTGTACTTAGTATGATCACACTGTGCAGGACCAAACACATACTAAACCGGATTTTTTAGTACCGGTAGCTCCGTATCATTAACACGTGTCACTATGAGTTTCCTGTTTATAAATGCACTACAAGAATGCTAGAGATTCAGTACCTACAAAATTAACTGTATATAAGAACGAAGCTCATATTGATACAATTTTGCTTTATACCTCGTAAACCGGCCGCCATATTGAATTTGAAAAAAATATATATACATTGCTGGGCCTAGGAATAAGGAACATCCATATGAAAAATCATAGCAATTGGTCAAGGCGTTCGTCTGTGATCATGAGACAGAGAAACAGAGAGAAGAGGAAATGCTGATCGTCTTAAAGGGTAGACCTCACTATCGTTTGGTCAATTATTATTATTATTAATATTACTATTATTAATCTAATACTCTTAGGATTAATGAGGGTCAGGTGAAAATTAAACCAAGTAATATAGATTTTCAAGTTTTCTACTCAATGGATAATCCAACAGTTTTATATAATGAAGTTACTAAGATATTTAATAGAATTTATCTGAACAGTACAACGAATGTTTATAATTTTTATCATGATGATTCAAGAAATATCTTTAGAAAACCATGAATGAATAGAGAATTGTTGACTCTTATAGATAAGTGAGATACGCTTTTCAAAAGATGGAAGCTAACTAATTTAAATGCTCACAGAGTTATATAAAAGGCATAGAAATTGGTTAAACTTAAGAATAAAGAAAGAAAAAGAAAACTATTATAAATGTAACTTTGATGACCAAAGGATAAATATAAAAAAGGTATGGGGTTTCATTAATAGTTTATTAGGAAACAATAGGAATAAATCTATCGAAATTATAGTTATGATACATATGCCCCTTAAAAAACACAGGAAATAGCTAATGAGTTTGCAGAATGTTTTTATTCTACTGTGCAAGATATTATTCATCCTTGTGGGTTTAAATTTACATTAGAAGATGTACCAAATTCTTCATTAAATTGCAGTTTCTTTTTACCGCCAGCGTTGGCAGAGTTTGTGAGTAGAGAATTGTTGAGCATGGATAGGAAAAAATCACCTGGTTTTGATAATACACAATTGAAGGATTTTTTGTTTTTGGGCAATGATATAGTTCAGCTTTTACAATTGCTTATAAATAAAGTTATAAAGACTCAATGCTTGCCTGATGTAATGACGGTTTCTATTGTCCGTCGCATTCATAAAAATGGGGACTATACAATTTAAAAAATTTTTAGACTTATTGCCATCTTATCCATATTTGAAAAAGTTTTTGAAAAACATATGGCTAAAAGAATCAGTAGTTTCTTACAGCAACATAATGTGATTAATGAATTTCAGTATGAGTTTATAAAAGGGCTAGGAACAAATAAATTGTTATCAAATTTCTCAGATTACATAAATGGAAACTTGAAGAATAATGTACATAAACTGTGTCTCTTTATAGATTTTTCAAAGGCTTTTGATACTATAGATCATAAAATTTTATTACAAAAGTTGTCTCATGTAGGTATAAGTGGGCCAGTACTAAAATTATTTGAGAGTTATCTTGCAAATAGAAAATTTATTGTCAAAATTAGTAATGATTTCAGTCAAGAGAAGATTTCGAATGTGGGAGTGCCTCAAGGGTCAGTCCTGGGGCCTCTATTGTTTTTACTTTACACAAATGATTTATCTAAATATTTGAAGCATTGTAAAATATTCATGTTTGCAGATGATATCTTACTAATTTCTGCTCATAAGTCTTTAGAAACAGCAGAAATACGGCTACAACATGATACAAATACTCTTGCAAAATGGTCTCACAATAATTTTTTGAATATCAATGTTGTTAAAACAAAGGTGTTACATATAACTACACCATATATGAGTAGCATTAGAGAGCCAAAAATTAAGTACCATTGTTGTGAATGTTTCAAATTACAAGAGAGAAAAATATATGTTTGTACTAGGGATTGTCAATTTATCTCAAACTGTTCTTCATATAAGTATCTTGGTGTAACAGTAGACAATTATTTTCGATGGGATATACACATTAAAAATGTTTGTAACAGGTTGGAACAAGTTTTAGCCAAAATGCATTATGTGAAAGATTTGATTCCTAGTAAAGTAAAGAGGATGATGTATATAGCTTTGGGTGAGTCTATCATGAGATATGGTTTACAAGGGTGGGGTTATTCCAGTGATGTTTATTTGAGAAGAATAACTTGTGTTCAGAAAGAATTTATGTTTGATTAGTGATTCACCTAGAAGAATTCCATATGAAAACCTCTTGAACAGATGTAACGTTTCAAGTATTAAAGGTTTATTTTTGTTTACAATAATAATGGAGAATTATTTTAGTAAAAAGTATTTAGTTCTTAAAGAAAGCCGTTATGGCTTGAGAAATGAGAGATATATTGTTCCATTTGCACATAATAATATTGCAAAGAATAATCTATCATATATTGTTCCAAAAATATGTAATGATTTACCTGAGTGCTGCACTAAGTTTGTAAATATGAAATTGTTGAAACGAAATTTAAAGGTTTGGCTTAATCATTATACATTAGATAATGTTTAGTTCAGTTGTTCCTAAGCAATTTCATTTAATGGAGAAATAACTAATTCAGGTTGATTGAAGTTATTATTTTATGTTGTAATTGAGAGCTGAGCCAACAATTGTAATTTTAAAACAGTATTAATTTGATTGTTAAATTCTAAATATTGTAAAAATAATTTTTCATAAATTTTTATTGTAAAAAGAATTTTGACTTGTTGTACTGAACCTTGTCAAGCAACCTTGCAGGTTAGCTTAAGGTTATATAATTTTGAATGAATAAAAGATTTTTCTATTCTATTCTATTATTATTATTATTATTATTATTATTATTATTATTATTTATTATCTACAACCAGTGATGATGAAACTTGGGGCCTGTTTGATAACAAAATACAAACTCAAATAATATTAGATTGAACATTTTACGAAACAGGCACCAATATTAGTAAAGGCTACCAATATTAGTAAGTGCCTGCAGCTGAGTAGTTAAAAATGTTTTTCGTTGCGTTATTATCCTATATTTATAAATATGATTTTATAATGTTCACTGACACAAATGGCACTTTCCAAAAGACCAATTTAGAATTCAATACAAGGATAAGGATAGATACATTTAAATAAAATGTTAAATTTAGTTTCACCTTTCACATAATCGATTATATCTTTTTCTATTATTTTAGCTCCTGGCTGCTTGACGACAAATGCTTTTGGCAGTTCACCCGACAATTCATCTGGAATTCCAATGACAGCTGCATCTTGAACTCCAGGATGCGTGAGTATCACTCCCTCTAATTCAGCTGGAGCCACCTGCAAAAGCAACAGAAATTCATTTACTATTATTTCTTATTAGCAGACAAGTTTCTTGTTATTTCTTTACCCATACAAGTCGGCTAAAGGAGAGACAAGAAACAGAGATGTGTTCTCAAGAATTCATAAATTAAATTTCCTTGAACCTCTGGGAGTTTTTTTTTTTTTTTTTGTTATACATTCGAATTGACTTCAAAACTGGAAAAATTGCTTGAAAAATCAACATTGTAAAATGTTAAATTAAATATTTTAATAATTACTACCATTGCACACCAGGAACAAGAGTTCTATCGACTTTTCAGCTAATTTTATCTTAAACTTGTTCGATTAAGACATCATTTGGTATCATACAAATTTTATCATGAGTTTAATATTCAATTTTCAGTTACTGTTACTTCACTGACAACATGTTTTTGTGGGCCTACAGTATATGTATGAACACGTTTTTTTACTCATTTTACACAATAAATAATCTTCTAAGAGATTTAACTAGGTAATCACTCTCTAATTAACGAGTAGGCACGCTGTACATATTCAATAATTTAAGACAAATTGACCTGGAGAAAACCCCGTTTATTTTTAGAAAACAATACTTTTCCTACTTTTTAGCATAAACCTATTCAGTTGTCCAAACGGGCTACTAGCATTTTTATACCGTCTACAAAGCACTCTTTGCCTTGTGTCAGAAACAATTTCGCATAATGTTTTGATATTTCCTTTATTCTTAAATTTCTTAAATTTGTGTAATTCCTTCAACAGTGAACCAAACAAATTAAAATTAGAAGGTCCTAAAGAAGGGCTAAAAGAAGAAATAAGCGGTACCACCCAGCCCATTTTATTGGTTGCACGGAATTATTTGGCAATGTGAGGCAAGGCGTTGTCTTGAATCACACCTCTTATTTGTCCATGTCAATCCATGACGCTTCTCTCTAATGGCCAACTTCACAATGTTCCAAATCATACCTGAGTTATCACTGAGTGTTCATTGTATGCATTTCTTTGAGATAATTGCAATATCCCCTTCAATATCTGTAACACCCCTGCCATATCAACCTTCAATACCTCAAAATGACTTTTCCTGCTGATGCTTTAGTTTAAGATTGTTTCCTGACAAATTATTCCATGATTCTAGGCAACTTTTAAACCGTTTTACCAAATTGTAGAAATTGCCATTGTTCAAACATTCTAGTCATTTTAGAGTACATATGGGCTAGTTTTTCGCCACCAGCATACAAAAAACGAATCTCAGAACGTTGTTCAACCAATGTGGGATTTTCAACATGACCTGTCATCACTAAATTCAATTTTAAGGTTATAAGCAGATCAAAGTTGATCCATTAGCTGAATAGAACCCATCCAGAAGATGCATCAAACTAGTACCAACAACCGTTTTCCCCCACATCAATTTGTCTCGTGGGATAGAAATGTAGATAGAAATCTGTATGACCACAGCTTGATTTGATTATGGAACAGTTTTACTCAATCGATGTTCCAAGTCAAGTAGGCCTACCATCAGATTGTATTTAAATCTATTAAAATTCTTTATATCAACTCAATATTGAAAAAAATTAATTTATCATATTATTAAATTCATAATTATATTTATCTATAATTAAAATCTTACTGTAGAAGAAGACAGACAAGAGAAGCAAAGCAGAAGTTCTAAAACGTGATGGCAGTACCCACTCTGTTGTTCTGCTCAGAAACATAGGTAAATAAAAAGAAAACGCTGAATAAAGTTCAAGTAGCAGAGATGCATTTCCTGTTAAGTATGAAATGTTGTACAAGATTGGAAAGAATCCGCAATGACATGAGGAATGAACTAGGCATCTCATCATTGACTGCACAATTGGAGCACAGCAGGATCCAGTGGAAAAATCATGTACAGCAGATAGATGGTAGATTAGAGAATCTCAAAAACAGTTATTAATTATAAACCACATGGTAAAAGGGATTTTGGTTTTCTCCATCTCAAATATTTTTATGAATTTATAATTATGTTAGAATTTCAAGACTGTGTAGAATGTTATCAACTCATATTTGTTTTGTTTTTTCTTTTAAATTAATTATTCTGTGGCTGGGGATATTCAGATCCCAAGGCCACAGAGCTGCAACACAAAATAGACAAAAACAGATCGTATCTCAACTTATATTTCATTTATATCACAAGCAGAGAAACTTTCTTATAATATTGGCTGCACCAAGCGCTGCAGCCTTCTGCACCATATAGATAATCTTCCATTTCTATAAAATAAATAAGCTCAATAACATAAAAATAATAAAACTGGTGTATTCTGCCCATGCGCAGTCTATACTCCAGTATGGGACCACTGCTTGGATAGGTGCACTTGACGTTCATTTCAACAAAATTTACTTCATTCAAAAACACATTTTGAACGGCTCTAGGCAGACAAAGGCTTTACTCTAGCAACCCCCTATTTCAAGAGCTTAGTGTACTTGATCTAAGACAACAATATGTTAAAAAATTGATGAAATATATCAAAAACAGCATTAATCTATTCATCGCTCATGTATAATCTTTGCAGTACAACTACCTTGACATATGAAGTCGCACAAACGGATTTAAATCTTAGTCAAGATTAATAGAAGGCAACTCTCATATATATTGATAAATAAAGTTCCTCGGAATCATATTCATGGTAAAATCAATCGTTGTTTAAGAATTGAGCTAGATCAGTAGATAACTCACAATGATAAGGCATTTACATTCATTCTAAGTTGATTTTTCTATACAAACTTAATTTTCAATAATTGTGATCTGTACGATTTGATTTCGACTACATTTAGAATATTATTATTACATCTCAAGGAAGCTCTTTCTTGAGATTACATCTCAAGGAAGACATTCTTTAAACCTAAAAATAGTACAATGATTTCATCTGCTTTTCCTTATTCTTCTTCCTTTTCCTCTTCTTCTTCTTCTTAAATTGTAATTCCTTTTTTGCTCGCGAGCCACTAAAGCTTGTTACATAATTGATTTTCTATTTATTGACTCGCTGTTAGCGCTCAAGCTTCGGCTTCTACTGGCAGCACCTAAAATATATTGATGTTCTTTTTTGTCGTTTCCTTCACATCAAAATGTTTCATGTTCTATTTTTGGAAAATAATTCTTAGTTGCCAGTTTTCTAGAGCTAGCCTTTCTTTTGCATATGCCCATTTTTTTTGTTATTACTATTATTATTAATTTTCCTTGATAAGAGTTGCCTGGTCATTTTTTCCCTGGGCTCCGATTCCCAAGGAAGGCTAAAAGGCAGATTTTCCAGTGTGATAATCCACATGTCCAAGTAGTGAGCACTCAAAAAAAACTTAACAACTTGTTTTCAAACTGAATATAAAAGAGAAATGAAATGTGAAAGGCCATCTATCAATAGCGTGATTGTTAGTGAGACATTCAAATGATATGAGCAGTAAATGAACTTCATACTCTAATGTGCGTCAAAATGTGAGAAATTATGTCTAGAGTTTCTTAAATTACTGCTTAATTTACCAAAACCATTGTGGAGAAGTACCCCCTGACACCTTTTGCTTTGATAAGATGGGTTAAAAATCAGATTGCTTCTAAAGCTAATCTCAGTTGGATTAATGCATCCCTTAATGAGTTAAACAAGAGTCTTTCTACTACATCTTCAATTATTTAGGATAACATTCATTGAGACTTGAATTTTTAATTGATGATTGACATGTGAAAAATGAGTACTAATCAATTTTTTGACCCGCCCACATAATTTCTCATTTTATCTAGCCCCCTCCTTCAAAAGTGTGCCCATGTCTGGTATAGGGGTGAGCCTATACTGCCCTTTCAAGTAGAATTCCAAATTATCTGTCAAATGTGGCCTTAAAAAGCTGAGAAAATAAAGGTTTGGAGTGCGACTAACCGTTCCTGAGAGAAGGGCCCAACAATGTTAGCAAAGGGGCACCCCCTCTACGCCCCTCATCCTATCAAATCATCATCTCGTCAGTATGCTGTTATACACACCGTTGGATTCATAAAAATAAGTTCTATAACTTCTATTTAAAGCTATTTTCTGTAAAATGACTTACAAAAATGTCCCCCTAAATAATGAAAAATCTAGTTGATAGAATTCTCTTTTGAAGATATTTCAATTTTTATAAAAGAAACTATCAGGTTTACCGGCAAAGTGAACAGCACATTTATTGCAGAACATTATATGACTGATATTATGGAAGAATAATCAACTCTGTTCGATGGTTAGTTTCAGAGATATTGAATTTCCAATAATTAGAAACATATTCAACTTTGAGGGGGCTTGGGGGGACAAGCCAAGAGGGGTTTTTGGGGACTTTTGGAAAATGTACTTTTAAACGTGTACTATTGATTGGCATATATAGTCTTGCTTGTCTGACAATAATTCTTTATTGGATTGGGCTGGATAGCCAAGCGCCATGCAACACATAGTGCTGTAGGGTTCGGCGACGCGGTGTCCGCTACTATTTCATCACTCACTATGACGCCATAACTTGAACGACAGTAATCAATAGACCCATCATTTTAAAGCTTATTAAATTATCTATAAGTTTTGTAAGGAACGGCACAACCAATAACGCGATAGTAAAAAAGATATGATCGATTGAAGTTGATTTTTGTGGTTCGTGGTGACATTTTTTTCTATAAACTATATTGTAGCGAATATTAAATTGGAGTGAATAGAGAGGAAGAAGGAACAGTGGTTCTTGGCGTTATCTGATATGTAAATGTTTACTTTTAATTAATTAATTACTCTGCTTTTGAAACTTTTATAGTGTTTACTTGATAATTTGTAGAATGTTCTAGTTGTTTGATTAGAAATTAATGGAGTCTTATCGAATATTGTAGAAAGTACTAGTTTCTTTATTTATTTAGAAGATGATAGAGAAATCTAGAGATATCTCAATTATGATGAAGTATATAAATAGAGGAAGTCTCTTGTAAATGAGTTCAGTCTTGTTTTGAAATTCATTGTGATAAACAAGTTGTGTCAGTATATAGTGATAATTCTTTCTCAGTGACTTTAGAGATAATTCTTTTTCCTGTTTAATTCATACCAGTGAGCTACTGAATAGTTTTTATTGTATTACGGACTAGTGCTACGTTAAGTGTTCTTTTTCGAAGTTTCGTTTTGAATATTATTGGACAGTTTATTGTACAGTTATTAATTAATATTAGATCGGCCTTTTAACTTTTAGTGATTGATTTTTGTACAGTTTATTGAAAACTCATTATCAGTTGAACAATATCGTGTTATCTGTTTTTAATTGCTTATTTTTCTGTAAGACATTACTGAACAGTGAATGTTGTGATTATTTGTGTAAAGTGCGAGTGATAAATTTAAGTGTTGACATAGAACCCATAACAATTGGTGTCAGGTGTGGGGTATTTTTGTGTTTTATTAAAAATGGCTGGCAAAATTACATTGTGCGATTTGAAAGTGGCCGATCTCAAACGTGAATTAGAGGACCGTGATCTAGAAACATGGTGGAACGATACATGGGTGTGCTCATGCAGAGAACGAAAACTGGCTGCGTTTGCGCATGACGTCACTTAGGATGCACCATGCGCCAGTCAAATAAGTTGGGACAAACCCCGTGGGTTACGCACAAACACCCCAGTATGGAGAAATGTCTATTAAACTGATTTTATTTGTAACTGATGTTTATTAAACTGATTGATATTTACGAAATCGATAAATGTAATGATTATTGTATGAATAAAGATGAAATTACCTGCATATGGTATCCAAAAATTTGGTAATTGCTGCTGGTTTCAACCCATCAATGGGTAATAATAATGACAATGGGGTCATCATCAGGCATTATTATTATCAGCTTATAAGTCTATTATATTATTATTATTTGTCTATTACTATTATTAGTATTTTTATTAGTCTACTATTATCATTATTATTATTGTTATTATTTTTATTAGTCTATTAATATCATCATTATTATTATTATTATTAGCTTATTAGTCTATTATATTATTTTTATTATTTGTCTATTATTATTATTATTATTATTATTATTATTATTATTATTATTATTATTAAAATTAGTACATTATATTATTATTAGCTTATCAGTCTATTATCATCGTCATCATCATAATTATCTTTATTCTTCTTATTATTATTATAATTATTATTATTATTAGTGTCTTATTATTTGTCTATTATATTATTATAAATTATTGTAAATTAGTCTATTAAAATTATTATTATTATTAGCCAGTTAAATAATTTATTATTTTTTGACTAATGACTTGAAAATTCGCGCACAGATTTTGCAATTGAGATGAGTTAGGCTAATACTTTATTTGCAAAGTTGACAGTAAATTGGAAATTGTAGTTCATGCAATTATTGTATTATGTCTGCTTTTAAAAGTCACGAGTGAGATCTAAGTTTGGACACGAGCAAAGCCTGTCATTCGTTTACTCAGACTCATTTGATGGAATGATAGAGCTGTTAGTTTTTAAAATTCCTAAATTAGTTTAAGTTGAAACATCCCATCATATCGCGGTAAATGAGGATACGAATCCGAGCAACTGGCGATTTGCTTCCAGACTGACGTCACTGCCTCGGCAGTGGCCCCGCCTCCATGCGCACGAGCACACCCATGTATCATTCCACCATGATCTAGAAACATCTGGAAAGAAGTCTACTCTACAAGACCGTCTTCGTGATGCATTATTGGCGGAAGGCAAAGACCCAGCTGCCTACCTCTTTGAGACTCCAGATACAAAATTAATGTCATCCATGAAGGGCGAGCTCCAGGAGAACTTGGCATCCATGAAGGGTGAAATACAGGAGAATATGTCATCCATGGAGGGCAAACTACAGGATATTCAGCAAAATATGGCATCCATGAAAAACGAGTTACAAGAAGCCATGGATGAGAAGGTTAAAAATCTTGCTGACTCTGTGAATCTAGAAGTCAACAAGGTGAAGGAAGACTTAAAAACCATAGAAAATCGTCTAAAGCAGCTGGAGTGTGGCGCTGGAACTTCGAGTAGCAACCAAGAAGTAAGTAAATCTTCAAGTTTTCCTGAAATAGTCATCTCAGACAAGTCAATGATGGATGCTAAGGAGGAAGATCTCCAGAAACAGTCAGTAGTTATACCTCAGCACACTGGACTGCCTACCTACGATGACTGCCTACCTACACCTCTAGAAGACTACCAAACACTGTTTGAGACAGCAGCCGAGTTTCATGGCTGGTCATCCACAAAAAAGGCCTATGTTTTGGTGATGAATCTCAGAGGGGAGGCGCTAGCAATTCTTCATTCAATTCCTTCAGCTGCAAAGTGGAACTTCAGTGAGCTGTGGAAACTTTTGGAGATGACGTTTGGCAACAAGCACTTGGAACAGTTATATCGATTCCAACTCAACACAAGAGTTCAAGGAAAAAATGAATCACTGCAGGAGTTTGAGGCTGCTATTGCTAAACTTGTGAGGAATGCATATCCCTCTGTTGATGACAACATATATGAAAGTAAGGAACGGCACAACCAATAACGCGATAGTAAAAAAGATATGATCAGTTGAAGTTGATTTTTGTGGTTCGTGATGATATTTTTTTCTATAAATTATATTTTTGCTGAAAAACTAGGCTATCTACATAGAAAATGTATATAACATATTTTTTAGAGAATAGTTTTAAGTATTAAATGAGATGAGAATCACAACGATACCTTAATTAGTTTCCGAGTTATAAGCCTTTAACTGAAGTACTGCTCTTGCAATGTTGAGAGGGGGGTGGTGGGGGATGCAAGCGGGGTGGGGGTCGGGACTTTGGTTTTTTCGAGTAAGTACTATGTATACTAACATCCTGCAAAAATGCAGCTTTCCCCTAATTTGTTACGACACAAAACATTCATTGCCTGGGCTAATCACGAGTTAAGGGAGGAAAATGAACACAATCTTCAACATAACCCCACAGGAAAAAATCACATGGTGTAGTCAGGGGACCACCGCACTGGCACAACAATGTGCGCAGTTTCCTCAATGACAACTTTCCTCAACGTTGGATAGGGTGTACAGGACCCCGAGACCAGGCTTTACACTCTTGGCCTCCTAGGTCCCCTCACATTACACCATGTGATTTTTTCCTGTGGGGATATATTGAAGATCGTGTTTATGTTCCTCCCTTACCTCGTGTTATTGATGAACTAAAAAACAGAATATCAGCTGCTGTAGCTTCAGTGACAGAAGACACCTTATGCACAGTTTGAGATGAATTCAGCTATCGGCTAGATGTCGTCCGTGCATCCAATGGAGGACATAATGAGCATTTATAACGCATTTTCTTCAACTACAGTCTTTTGTGATTAATTCAGTATGCAATTTGTTGGTGTTAAGCCCTTCTTCATAATAAATAAATCTTTTTAAAATCGGGTCATTCTTTTAGGGACACGGTGTATATGTGTCTCCCATAACACATTGACCTTGCTTTAGACTAAAAATTCCTTAATGCAATTCAGATAATCACTGCACTGATAATGCACTGCTTAATGAGACTTTTGCAGTAATCACTTAGATACATTCTTTGACTGTGAATGTATTTAGGTATTTAACCGTTCTTTGCTGGACCTCATTTTCATTCATTTTATCTTTTCTCACCTCATATCATTTCACTACAATCATCTTATATCATCTTTTTAAAATAGCCAAAGTTTTCTGGATTAATGATTTTTTAAGATGTTTGTTCTAGATTAATTTTTTTTAGTTTTAATTCATAACGTATTTCTTTATATTTTACTTGTTCTGTAATTTGTATGAAAGTGGAGCAAAATTTGAGGGTAGTTTCCTGTATGCTTCCATATGATTTTGTAAATAAACTGAGAAATAAAAAAAGCATAGAATATGACCAAAAGTTTAAATCCTGAGCTTTAAATATAGAAGATGGAACCATATTTTTTATTTTACTTGGATTGTCAACAAAGCACAATAATCTTACCTGATATCCTTTATATTTTATGAGCTCTTTGAGTCTGTCAACTATATAAAAGTTTTCATCTTTATCATAGTAACCAATATCTCCAGTATGCAACCAACCATTTTTGTCTATTATACTAGCTGTAGCAGTTGGATTGTTATAATAGCCTTGCATAATATGAGGACCACGGAAGCACAACTCTCCAACAACATTAGGACCTACATTTTTTCCACTTTCCAAGTCTACAACCTGTAAAATGAGCACAATGTTGAATTTCGGTTAGAATCAATATTATTAACAACTTTTGGAACACTATATACTATACTATACACTATATACTATACTACACACTATATACAATACTATACACTATATACTATACTATACTATACACCAAGTTATATAGTCATGGCGCACTCTTGATTGCTCATAGGAAATTAGCAAAGCAAGATAGAAATGTAAAATCTTCAACAAATAAAAGGAAAATTCTCCAAGTTTTTACAAGCAATTCAATGTGGGTTCTTATGTGTTGCCCAACAAACATCTAAACAATTCAAGTGCTTCCCACACACAGTGAAGGACGCTTGGTGTAACAGAATTGACAGCATTACAGTTTTCTGCTTTATCTGGTTGAAATTGTTGACATGCTCACAGTGTACACATTCTGCTTCTCATGACCCAAGAAAAAAAGACTAATGCATTAGATCCAGAAACCACTGGTTTTGCCGACCTGAATAGCCACCCTTCCACTAGAAAAATTTAAAACTTATTTGAAAGCAGAGTTAGAAGCAAATTGTTTTTATTCAAAACAGGAGTACATCAATTATTATAGTCACAGTGATTATTCTTTAATGCACATTCCACATGTATTCCACAAATATGTAGGCACAAATTGCTGACAGAAATCGAACAAAGCTATTTTTTTTATTTATTTACACAACATAATAAATTGTGTAAATTATGACTTTAAAAATCTGACAAATCCATAAATACCCCTTTGAGAGGTGGTTAGTGGCCGCTTGATAAATCTAATCTAATCTAATCTAAAGAGCACCATTTTGTTGAAAAGCATATATTTTTAACATGTCAAGCTACTACAAGGAAGGAGCTGCTGGCTTTCAGTTACCATACATAACATGGAAGTCCTTGAATAGACTACGGACAGGGGTAACTAGATGCAAATCACAACTTGTGCAATGGGGCTACAGCGAGTGTGGAATGAGGCAAAATTATGAACACCTTTTTACCTGTCCTAACATGGAAGTAACCTGTACAATAGATGACATTATTTCAGCGAATGACAAAGCAGTCTCTGCGGCTACATTTTGGAAAGATATTTAATGGTAATGGTGACTCTGGACACGACAGAAGATGTCAAGTTACTTAGTTTGTCACAAAGCGTTTTGTGACTGGCAGGAGAATATGGAAAAAGAGAAAACCTGGTGGATTAATAAGTAGGATAGCACTTGGCGATGCTCAGTACTAGAGTTCCCCATCGAGGCTGCGCGCGGATCCATTCGCTCATCCACCCCCCTCTCCTATCCAGCTCAGCTTTCCCCACCATTTTCCAGATTTAAAAGGCAATGCACTGACTAGACTCTAATCACTAGAGGAACACATTCATTTGGGGCTCCCGCCTAACTCAGCAGCTCTTGAGAAAAGTGATTCCCTGACCGCTCTACTCAATCTCAAATTACCAGCTCCAGCTCGAGTCAAGAGGGTAGCTCTCACTGAGGGATCCACTACTAGAAGACTACACCTGGCTTTGAGGGTACATATGCCCAAGTGCTACCCAAGCAGGAGGTCCATCTCAGAGGCAAAAGAAACGACAAGATAAAGAACGAATTACTCACTTTTCCTTCAGCTTCTGTAACCAGTTTGCCAACTGTCAAAGGATTGTTGCTGTCCATTGAAGAAACTGTGATTGCAATGGACAGTTCAGTCATTCCGTAAGCCTGGCGAACACCTCTCAGTTTCAATCTCTTACTAACTTTATTGATTGTGTCCATTGAGCATGGAGCTGCTCCAACAAAAATATTTCTTACACTGGAAACATCGTACTTGTCAACCAGGGGATGCTTTGCTAGAAACACCATCAGTGGAGGTACCATTGGCAGCACAGTAATCTAGCGAAAAACAATAATAAATTTATTTCATTTATTATATATATATTGGTTGGATTAGGTTAAGTGAAAAACTGCCAAGCAAGTGCTTGAAAGGTAAATTAATAAGTATATTTTTAAATTACATCAAATTTACAAAATATAGCATAAAATTAAATTTAAAAAAGATGCACTGTGAATATTTCCTGCAGGCAAAGGTTGTTAATTTTATTTGAACAATCAAATTTTAATCCAGTCAAATGAGCAGAGAATATGGGTGAGAAAGGAAAAGAATCCAACACAGCAGAAAATCGGGATATAGGCTATGTCCAGAAAAAATGCTGAATAAGATGCTTAGGCCCATATTTATGAATGTGACTTATGTTGATCTAAGCACAACTTATCTAAGTTTGACTTGGAAAGGCTCTATTACATTGAACGTGGTCACAAGCTAACCTGAAATCTTGTCGTATTATCAGGCACTAATAAACATAAAATAACATGCATGAAAAGATAAAGATACTGCACGTAAATTTACAGTTACTGTTACATAATTATTACAATGCCAACATCTTTCAAATCATTATTTTCTGTTTTCCAAATTTGAAAAATGATATCATATGATACATAATTATTACCATGCCAACATCTTTCAAATCATTATTTTCTGTTTTCCAAATTTGAAAAATGATATCATTCGATGCAGTGTAGTGAGCGATACCTGCCAGAAGACCAAAGAACTTCATCAATTCTACCTCATAGAAAGAGAATTCTTTTTTAGTGCCAAAAAAATGTAAAGGTTAGAACTTGATTTATATGAAATAAGTAGAAATAATTTCAATATATATATATATATGCTTATGCTAAAGGCCAAAACTAAATAACACCTAAACAGAAAAAAAATAAAACTACACGAAAATTAAAACACTATCAGACCGACAGCTCAGTCACAATTCTTTCCAGCCACTGTATGGCCTGGTCATCTGCCTTGTGCAGTTCTGCTCGTCCCCCCTCAAAGCCAAATTCAGGACATTCATTCACTATGTGAGACATGGACTGCGTCTCACCACACACGCATGATGGATCCTCAGAGAATCTCCACTTAGCCATGCTCTCCGCACATCTTCCAGCAGAGGTCCGAAATCTGTTCAAGGCACACCAATGTTTTCTCTTGAGATGTGCTCCCGGCACCTCAGCTGTTGGGTCCTCCACAATGTTCCCATTCCTCACCCCCGATGCAGACCACCATGACTTCAGTTCATCCTCAAAAGCTGGATCATCTGGCATCCTATCCAGTCTCAAATAATGTCTTGATTTTAGTCTGGTAGGTGGTGGATTGCGCAGCTTGAGCATAACAGGGAGTTAATTTTCAATAATTTCAATAAGTCAAATATACAGTGAATTACATTGCAATGGTGCAAAAATTTAATATCATGATTTTAGTTTCTTATTATGAGCCGAAGCTATACTAAAAAATGAAATCAAAATATGATGCAGCACAACAATCTAAGAACGGCTTCAAGTCATCTCTGTATCTAGCTTGGCTAAGAACGGATTTGAGACACCAATTATAAGCATGACTTGACTTATAAGTTAAGACCATCTTTAAGTTAGGTTGATAAATACGAACTTTAGTCTAAGCATTACTTATTCTAGGTGAGTTTACTAGCTGAAAAAGTGAAGTTATAAGCCGACCCAGTTGTCCCTGCAACATTTATGTAGTGTAAATTAGAGTTTTTTAATGTAAATTATTAATGTTAAATTATTTATCAGAAGTTTATCGCACTAGATGTTGGCATGGTAATAATTATGTAACAGTAACTGTAAATTTACGTGCAGTATCTTTATCTTTTCATGCATGAATTATTTATCTTTGTTGTGGGAGCTGGGTTGGCTTTTAGTGAAATCCAGCTGCTCGCTGGCTTGAATCTGTTAGTGTAAGTATCAGTGGCGGCTTGTGAACTCTCATCTTGGGGGTTCAACTTCTTGGGAGACTACCAAATGAAATGCCTTCACTTAATAACTGTAAATGAGTTTTCTTAGGTGTCTTTGTCTATCAAAAGCTATAATATTTCGCCACAGATTATTTTGATTTGAATAGTGTTGTATACTCGAGTACTTGCCAATTCTGGAAATTGATATTTCATATTAACTTTTTGTTGTAAATTTAACGACTTGCAGTCAGTTTTAAATTGTGAAAATATAATTAATGCACTCACACTTGGCCAAACGTTTTTGAGTTATTTAATCTCATCTTCAGGACATCCTAGATCGGCGATGTAGGCACGAATTCAAGACCTTGGAACGATATGAAATTCACAAACTTACCCCACACAATAAACAAAACATCCTCAATGAACAATTAAATTTTAAATCACACAATCTTTTTGACATTATATAAAAAAAAACAATTTTTTCTAATCAACGAACCAAAATCGCCGATATAGGATGCCTTGAAGAAGAGATTCAATAACTCGAAAACGTTCGGCCAAGTGTGAGTACATTTATTATATATTCACAATTTAAAATTGGCAGCAAGTCATTAAACTTACAACAAAATGTTCTATTAACAACGCAGATCGTTATGGAACAAGAAATCCAAGAATTATATTTTATAATGTCTGCAATCGAGATGCTCCACCAGCTCCATGCATGATGATATTTTTCGATGTTCATTAGTAGACTTTCCATCACCACAACCACCATCATTACAGTATACAATATACCAAACTACAGCTATAAAGTACTAACTGTTTTCACTAAGAAATCTAATTCACAAGCACTATCTTCGTATCACACTTTTATTATAGGCATAAATAAAAACTATGAAGATTATGAAGTTATAAGAAATGAAAAAAATATATAGGCCTATTCCTAATTTGATTTTGTAAGAGTTCTTAGAATTTTAAAAAGGACTTTGAAATTTAGAAATAGGCTAATAATAATAATATTATGGCAGAGAACCTGCTGTATTAACAAAACTTTTGTATACAAATTCAAGTCTTCTCTCCTTTTTCACTGCAAAAATTTCAATAACTCTCTCATTGAAGTACCAACTCATATATTGACCATTCCTTTTTCTATTGATAACACTGCTAGGCCAGTGAGTCTATCTTTTCTCATCGTACTTCTGAGGAATGTCTTAATCCTCTTGAGAGAAGAGAAGCATCGTTCAGCTTCTGACATAGTCATTGGAATATTAACAAGAATATTGAGTGCTTTAATCACCTCTCCAAAACATTCTTGTGAATTACTTTCAACTAAACAACTTAGTAAATCATTAACTTTTTACATTTCTGAAATCATCTTTTTCATGAAGAATTTTCAATTCTGTTTTGAATTTGTTTTTATCAAAGTAAGGGCCAAAAAATTTGAGAACGTCATCGAGTATTTGTTTGGGAAAATGTTCCTTGAAGTTTAAATAATTTTCACTATCAAATAGATTGGAAATTAACAAGTGTCCAGTGAATTTGAATCTTTCAATAACACTATTCACAATCAGATCAAAAATTTCCTTGGCAGCCGCAACTGTTGTGATCTGATAATCTTCACGAATTACGAAGTCGGCCGTAATTTGCCGAAGTCACTGTTCTGAACGATTGGTTTTCAGTTGCCCTACCTGTCAGTTGCCCGACCCTACCAGTTGATCAATCGGGCAACTGACAGTTGCCCCAACTGGTAAGCAGCCGTTCTGAACTGATCACGTGGTCATTCGGCTGGACTCGGCTAGGTTCGGCTAGAGTCGTGGCTGGAGACAACTTGCAGCTAGTCTCCGTTTGCTGTTAAATTTTGTATTGAGAAGTCTCCTCAACCTCCTCCATAACGTACCTCCACCACTACCCAGTCTATACCATTTGGAGACTTGTCTCCATTACGATGTCTACCCGTGAACGCTATGAGTTCTGTATGGCAGCGCTGTTTCAAGCCTCTCAGTGGATCAAACAGAGTGTAATATAGGGTAATTAAACAATGGAAATCTTAGATTATTCAATATCCAAATAATTACTGACAAATAGATTTTACTTTGGGGGTTCATTGAACAATTGAACACTTAGAACCAGCCGCGCCTGGTAAGTATGACTTATTGCCGCTAAGTCTGACTTATCCAAGTCGATCTTTGATAAGTCACATTCATAAATACGGGCCTTAAAGTCCCCAACAATCCAGCAGTGCTTCAGCCGCCATCTTGAAAAACTAAAATTTTCTCAAGACATTTTTGTTTTTTCAAATATGAGACCAAGCTAAGCCTTGGAAAGATGGAAAGAAAAAATTACTCTTGTCTTTTTTCAAGAAAGCAAAATAATACTAGTTACCTTGAATAATCCTCAAATTACAATATTTTGAAAGATTGGTAATTTTCTGGAAAATTTATAATTTTGATTTTTGATTAATCAAAACCGCATGCAAGTCTGAAAATGTGATTGACATAAGTTCTTAAGTGACAAGCAGGTCAGTGCTACTCTACTGTGACATTTTCAAAAAAAAAATTTTAAATAGTAATCTACATTCAATATCAACATTTATACATAATTCAACGATTTAAATATTATGTTAATACTATATTGTTTATGGCCTCTGATTTTCAGATCCCAATTGTACAGCTTTGATAATGACAGAAAAAATGTTCCATAATAGTTTTTTCATGAATTTTTGGGACCCCACACTACTATTATAAAAAGTGTTTTGAAAAAATCATTAAATGCATATGATTCCTCTTTTTATGGTCTATTTAGATAACTAGATATCAATATCTAAAAATCACTACAAAACTTCGATTGAAGCTTACATCAAATGCTAAGTCTGTTTTCTTCAAAACTATAATTTCAATTAAATCCTCATGTTATCCTGACTACAAAACTGTGAAATTTTTTGGCACTCACTTATTTTCAATTTGTAAAATAAATTTAAAAATCACTTCAGCAGTCCCGGTTATTTATCTTATTTACCAATGAATTGACAATAAGAATAGGTTAGTTTGACTGACAATTGAATAAACTGACAAATATACATAAACAGAATTTAGTAATAGCAATTAAAGGAATTTGAAATTAATAAATTCTGTTAATAAGAATAGCTTACACTGTGCCTAGTCATCTGACTAATGCAACTTATATTAGAAATCATGCTGCTAAAACTCAATATTATCATTAAGGATCCAACACGGCCTTATAGGAATTACCAACAATGAGTATATCCTTAAATATTTCAAATATAGATGTTAGAAGGTGATCAAGATGTCTTGAGAAGATTTCACAGCATCTTTCCAGAAGTTCTTTCTCCTTAGCCATCCTGATTACCTGTCTTATAATTCATTGTATTCGCATATATTCCAATGCATTACCTCCATTTAGTTTTCTTTCCTCCATCAAATTTAAAATTTCAGTTGTCATCCAAGAATTATTCTTCATTTTTTCAGCTTCAATAGTTCTATCACAGATTCTACTGTTTGCTGTAATATTTTGAGATTCCCGTCTATGTTCTCCTCTAGATTTTATTTAATTTTTGTGTCTATAATTTCTGATGCTGCTTCCTTTACTGTTGTAATTTCTGGAGATCATAACTTAGTGTTGTCTTTGTACTGACTTTTTTCATTCTCAGCTTTAATTTGCCAACCACGGGACAGAGATCTGATGCAATGTCAGCTCCAGGATACGTTTTGAGAGAAATACAGCTATTCCTAAACCTCTTACTCAGTACCATGAAGTCGATTGATTTTGGACTAATCTTCCTGGCTTATACATAGGTATATAATCTTCTTGGTGGTAATTTGAACAAATTGTTGATCACTACAAGTTCATTCGTTGCAGCAAATACCTCAAGTCTATCACCACTTTCACTCAATTCATATGTTCCAACAAAATCTGATGTATGGCCTTCTAACTTTGAATTAAAATCACCCATCACAGTTGCCACACACTGAGCAGAAGGGAAAGTAATTCCACTCTCCAATTACAATAATATGTAATTTGTAGAAAGCATGCTATGAATCCCTCCTGTTATGGCCTGGTCCAACAACAACTACAGCAGTACAATGTGCACAAATGGAGAAACAACACTGAATAATAATTGTAATAAGCCCTTGCCAAAATAAAATTGACAGACCAGTAATAATCAGATGGTCTGTGTTTAGTGCAATTCTATGGCTCAGCACATTGACTCAACTTTATTGATCTCATCAAAACTGAAGAAAATATAACAGCTTTAGAAACAAACAGTAACATTGTTATGGAAGAAGTAATTACTGCTGTGTCAATACGTCTTCTGGTTGCAATAAGCAGCGTGTTTGTTTGCTTTTCCCCGTACTCTCCTCGCCTTGTGGTTTATCTGAGAACTCTGGAATGTTCTTATCTCGGCAATTAAAATAGTCTTGATGAATGAAGAATGTGCTAGTTGTTTATTTTAGAATTTTATAGAGAAATCGAGACCCTCTCATTCTGTGTGGAATGTTAGAAAAATGTATGAAAGCAGAAGCAGAAGCTCTTGTAAAAGTGAGTCAGTTGTGATTCAAACGTTAATGTGATAAAGTGACAGGGACAGTTCCCGCTCATACAAACCGGATTACCAGTGAGCGCTAATACAAACTGTGTTATATGAAAGTTTAATGTGTTAAGTGATAACGCAGTATATTGTGACAAATTATTCAGGCTTCTTCAACAGTCAATCAATCAATTTATTGCCAAACACAAAAAAAAAAAAATACAAAGCAAACTTGACTTATAAATAAAGCAAAGATCATAAACAATGATAAAACATAAGGCAAGTCCACGATCATAAACGTCATGGCACCTCCAGCAAAAGTAAAACTTGCTCGCTGGTGGGAGTCGTAATTAAATTCTATTTTAATAGCACATAGCACATAGTGCTATGAAAGAAAAATCAAGGTAGTATTTATGAAAACTCAGTGATTGTGATTTTAAAATTGATGTAAATACAACTTTAGGAGAATATTAAATGGAGAAAGAAAGAAATACGATATAGAAAAGAAGGAAAGGAATAAAGAAGAATATAAAAGTCTGCACAACAGAAGAAATTAATATCATTTAGTTAGATGAAGGTTAAATTTTGAAAAAAGTTATCGCTTATCCATTTATTTTTTTGGGGTGAAAAGTTACTAAGACTTCTGGACGTATATTAATTAATTTATTGCTTAAATGGAGAAGTTGTTTCTGAATGAAAGTGAGATTACCATGGAAAACTTTATATCTCCTTATAATATTTGTTCTGAATATATATAGGCTCGTCTGATTCCTCAAAATTTTGTCTATATTTATTAACATATCCGATCAGGTTCTTAATGTACAATTGCCTCACAGTCATTACATCAAAGTCCTTGAACACCAACTGAGTTGAATAATCTCTTGGCTTACGGAGTATAGTATTGATCACTGCCTTTTTTGAAAAAAATAAACTTTTTAAATGTGTGTTATATGTTCCACCCCATACTGTGATTCCATATCTTATTATCGATTCCACTAATGCGAGGTACACCGTTTTTATTTGTTCCCTATTTAGTATTTTATTGATTTTATAGAACTTGAATGATATAGATTTTAGTTTTATATTGATGAAGTTTATGTGAGGACTCCATTTGAGGTTCTCATCAATTATCACACCCAAATACTAGGTAGAACTAACATTTTCAAAAACAGGGCAGTTTTTGCAGTTAATATTTCCATGGATGCCTACAGATTGGTTACTAAGTTTAGTTATTAGGTCACAGTCGATATGAAGCTTCAATTCACAATTACTGGGTGGTTTGTCAACAACATTTGCTGAGAAGGTTATGTATTTAGTTTTATTCAAATTCAAGCTCAATGTATAATGGTCAAGCCAATTTTTGATTGGAAAAATATCATTTTCCGCATTGGAAAATACTCTCTGCCAGCTGTCATCTGAAAAAACAACTGCAGTGTCTTCAGCAAATGAATACACTACTGTTTTTCAGCCTCAATTTCGACATATCATTCATATAAAGTAGGAATAAAATGGGTGACAGTACTGTTCCGAGAGGGCTTTTGATTTACACATTCATTTCCTGCCATTAGTGAGATACAGCCGTATCAATTATTCAAAACTATCAATTTTCGCCAAAAGAAAATTCTCCAAGTGGTGAAAAATTCTAACTTGATAGGTACAGAGAAGTAACTGGAATTAAATTCTTGAAATGTTGTTTACTTGAAAAGGCAGGAGTAAATTTTTCTGTCTGACGGTTAGTTTGGACTCAAATTTTAGAAGACCCGAAATGACATCAGGAATTATACAGTTTTCCCAAGATAGCGGCCGAAGCACAGTTAGGATTCTTGGGTACTTTTACAGCATGTTTTTTTTGTCATTTATCCAGATTTTCAGCCGTGCTGGAATTTTTCCATCCTTACCCGAAATTTTCGCTAATTTGACTAAAAAATTGATTTACTTTAATTAAATTTGACTAATTTGGACTACATGGAAATTGATTGATTCTCTATTACAAATTGCGTTTTAATTGATTCCCTATTAGTGGTTAAAAAGGTTGGATGATTTATATGTCTTCTATTATAAAATCTAGTTCTGTTCCATTAGCAAAAGGTTTCATGTAAATCCACTCAAATTAGAAACAAGTAAGATCGCATTTCTATTTAATCTGAGATGCCTTACTGTCAAATAGTATTACCGTATTTCTAGTTGTATTAAAAATTGTGCTAAAATACCACACATAAAATTCTTTGAAGCAGGCAATGTTATAGCACATGTGTTGCGAAAAAAGTCTAACCATTAGTTTTTTCAAACAGCGAATAAAAAAAAAGTGTAATGAAAGAAAGCAGGTGTGCTAACAAACTTATGAATAGGGCGAGCGCAGATTCAGATAAAAGCATTATTTTGTGCTCAATAAGAACTTTAGAACATTGTCAAAACAATAGAGTTATAATTCTGAACAAGCATTTTAAACATGGTTAAATAATCGAATCCAGCAATATTATTGATTTATTGTAACTGTTATAGTTAAAATACTCTTGAGCTATGAGGCTTTTAAGATAATATCTTACTTTTATAGAATTGTTTTAATAAGAATCCAAATTTCAAAAAAAAAAAAATGCTTGCGTAACTGAATAAATCATAAGAACTTATGGCTTCTGAAAGTATTAATATAATGGAAGTATTAATCTGATAAATTATTAAAACGAATTCCTTCGGCTCATTTGATTTTAACTTATGAAATTTTGACAGTTCAAACTGGTAGATTGAGAAGCTATGATATTAATATCAAGCAGCAAAACAAGTGTTTTCAAATAAGGAGGATATAATACAAAGGTTTGGAGTACGGAGCAATGAGAATTCAACTATTTCTTATAGAAATAATAAATAATTAATTAATGGGAAAGTAAAATGATTATACGTAGAATATGAAAAGGAGGCTTTTGGGTCATTCTGAAATTAAGTGGACATTTGGGTAGTGAACATTTTTTTTAAATTTTCATCACTTTTAATACAATATATTGGTTTACTGTATCCCTAGGAGGGTATTTTAAAAGTATGCATACAACACCGAGGTCAAGAACATGATTTAAGCAAATTAAACAGATTTTTTAATTTTTGTAACACATGGAGGTGACGTAGAGATCCATGGAAGTGACGTAAAAATCCATTACAAAAAACTGTATCTATATTAGTTTCATTAGATTGTAAATGTTCTGTAAATTAGCTATTGGTACCTAACACAATCTGACCAAGGGTAATTTAGTTAGATATAATAATTAGATAAAAATATATTATATTTTCGATAAGTAACATAAGATAGGTGAGGGAATAAGTAACTGAGTTGAGAATTTGTTGATTTTAGGGCAAATAACCAATTCAACAAATTATGAACCATCATGTATTATTTTTATTAAGAAGAAAATAATAACAAATTATACCTTCATCAAGAAACTATTTGATGCTCACTTATAATAACTAGGATGAGACAATTTAATGTTGTAGAAAACACTACTTTGGATCATATATTTAGGCAGGGCATCATAAAGTTGATGTACAAGGTCTTTTAATTCTATTTCAATACTTTCTTTAACTACTTTCTTAGCTGATTTTTCAACTCCTTTCACTACAAATTTAACATCTTTTCTCTTCCACTGTTCAACATTTGTTGTTATATTTTCAAAGCAATTAATTTCTAAACCATTGCCACTGCACTTCTGACAGCGTCCCTCTAAACACTCCTCTTTATTATTTTCTGCATTCTGGCAACAAATAGACTTGATCATATCATCTGGATCTTGATAATTAATTATTTTTAAACTTTTCAGCTTTTCAAAAAGAAGAGAAAAATTGTCATGCTTTTCACAAGCACACGTGTTTCGTTTTGTTACATGTGGAAGCACCACCCAAAATGGTCTATATTTGCAAAATGTAGAGTATGGGAGTTCATACCCATACTCTACCTCAAACTTTTTCTGAAGGCTTTTCATGTTTCCCATTAGAGTTCTTTTTTGTTTTTTCATTTGGTTTTTGGTTATACAGTCTTTAAGACCGGGTTCCATTCGGCTCACGTCATCTTGTTCAAAAAACCTAACAACATCATCTCTAACTTTGTCATTTTTTGTTATATATTTCGCTCTGGTCAGTAAATAATCACTAACTGACTTGATCCTATCACATCTCCCATTTATTTTATTCAGTTGTTTACTGTATGACCCAAGGGGTATTTTACGCAGGCATCTATATTTTTTAATTATTTTTCCAGCTAATACCATGGCAAAAGCTTTTTTACCTTTCTTAGATTCTTGGTTTTTCATAAAATTATCTTCAATTTGTGTAGTCAAAGCAGCATTAAATTCAAGAGCTCTTCTAACTTTAGGAGAGACTTCTTCTCCTTCAAGAAGTCAATTTACTTTTTGGCAAGGGCTGTTAATATTCTAGTTTTTTTCTTTCAACCGATAATACTTTTTCTTGTATCTCTCCTTGTTTCTTATAATTTTCTGCCTTTTTTTTTCTCTCCCTCTCAAGTTCTTCTTTCAGACGTTTAATTTCTCTGTATGCCTTAGATTTATTTCTCTTGGCGAACTTCTTCCCACAGTCTTGTCTGCTACTTCCCGCCCTTCCAATAACAGGTATATTTTCAATTTGATCGATTTCGGCTCCTTGATCATTTTCACTGTCAGGAGGAGTGTTCTCATGTAGTAACACATTTTCTTGAGCCTTTCTGAGACGAGATTTTCTTTTTTTGTGCCCAGTTCTTTCTCAGTGCTCTCTTGTCTCTATCGGAGAGCTGGGATATATCTTTAATGTTGCCAGCTTCTTTCCGCTTATGATATCGCTCCCTCTCTTTCCTCTTAAACTCCTCATATTTTCCCGGATCATTCTTAATTTTATCTCTTCTCCTTTGCTCACATTCCTTCTTAGTTTTTCTCAATTTCGCAGTAATCTTTGCCGAATCTTGTCGCTTCTTAGGTGCCATTATTGCAGCTGGAAAATGGAAAATGGTTTTGGTCAAGAGGCATAGAAAATTTAAAATTTCCGACGTTCAATGCCATGACCTTAATATTTGCAATTACGCCTTTTAAAAATGTTAACAAAAAACCATGTTCATAATCTTGATTATTGAATAATAAGTGACTCATGGCCAGTTGCACGAAAGAAAATTAAATTTAATCACCGTAAGATGACGTCATCCTACAGAGCTCAATAGGGAGTCGTTCAACTGGCTCTGTCAAATGACGTCATCTTATGGTGTTAAAATTTAATTTTATTTCGTGCACCTGGCTGTTAGACTTGCATATTCTCTAGTGTTAAGCATGCAGAAAATTAGGTTCCGGTTCAAAATTATGTTTATGCAGACAGTACAGGTTCAACATTATAACATGGGTTCATGGATCAATCAGAATCCAGCATCTGACGTAATCAGTATCAAAAGATAATCAAACTGAAATCAGCTGATTCACTCAAAATGTGATTGATAGCTGTATCGTAATATTGTCAAGCTGATTCGATCAAACATCTATAGAGCCGTTCTAACCTAAAAATCAACCACAGGACATGCTAGTTTACTTACATCTCACTTATGATTTAAAGGCTCTCATAATACAATCGGTACATGAACTACTAATATATTGTTTGATTAAACTCAAAACAAACTTTCTGCTAATAAGAATATGAGCCTACATTTCACACATTAATGGATTCCTGCCCCCTCCATGCATGAGCTCTTCCATGGAGGAGACATCCATTGAGGGGACATAATTTCGGTATAGAAGCCTTATATCTTAACCTAAAAGAGCTCATGCAATGAGGTTGAGTTTCACAGTCATTTCCTGCAAAATCTGTTTAACCATCATAAACATTTTATAACAGTACATCTACATTGTAAGTTACAGTATCTGTAACTTAGAATGTAACCATCAGTTTTTTCTGTGATTAGACCTAAATAACAGATGAAATGTTTCTTACCTTGCAACAAAACACAGCATTTCAGCAAAATGGCTGCCAACAGCTTCTTTGAGCTTAGTGACAACACTAGTGGTGCTATCTGTGACCTTTTTTGAAACTAATAACATTTTTCCATGGAGGTGACCCGAACAATGGGGACAGCAAATGTATTCACATTTATAATTACAAAAAAATATTTATCTTTTTTCTGATTAGTTTATTATCATCTTCATGAAATATTGTCCAACTTTGATTAGGTATTTTATATTATTTTCATGTTTTTCTTGAATTTCAACCTCTTAATACTCGTAAAACATGATGAGGGACATCCATGGAGGGGACATTCACTCAGGTTTTTATTTTTTTGTTAACATCTATGTATCTTTTAATAAATGTAACAATATACATTTATTAGCTTGGCTTCTCTGGCACATTGTAATGCCATTTTGAAATATTATATAATTATTTTCAAAGAGAAATTTAAGAAGGACTTAAATGTCCACTTAATTTGAGAATGACCCTTTTGGGAGTTTATTATTTGGATGAGTTTCATAATTATCATGCGAAGATGAAGTCAGTACCTTATACTTTTCTATAGTTGAAAGGAAAAGATTTTCCTCAAATTTTGGCAGAATTACACACGTTGGTCCTAACAGCATACAACTGAGAATCAATCCATATCCATAACCATGAAAAAAAGGCACCAGAGCCATGATTGTGTCTTCCGTTGTAAGATTCAGCTGATGAGGATTCCTTAAAAAAATATTTAAAAAATCAGTAGAAAACGATTTTATATTGAATAGCTAGATTGGAAAGGATAGTCATAGAATAATTGAAAAAACATGGCACTGTGAATAGAAAATCCTTCAAATACAAAAAACACATATTGCGGCATTCATCAATTTCCATTGGCTATTTAATTCAGCTGTGAATGTCTGTAGCAGCGGAGGTCTTCGGCATAAATGTCATCATTGAAAGGAATTTTGAAATTAATTATCTTGCATTCAAATATACTTATCGGATAGGTAAAAATTATAATCTAATTGTAGCTTAGAATTTTTATTAATACTGTGATACTCCATAATAAAATTTGACCAAGTTGTCAGGTTTTATGTAGGTAATATTCTCACTTAAGAAGTTACATATATCTAAAGTTCTATAGATCTATAGTTAGAAGTTTAGATCTTATAATCCTTTGATGTGTGATAAAAGACGTCCGCCATTAAATATTGAGAAGGAACGTTCTCCCACAGAATAGTTTGTAGTCTTGTAAAATATTACAAGATTATATTACTGTAGGTAATATTCAGTAATATTACTGTAGGTTATTGTAGGTTTTATGTAGGTAATATTCTCACTTTAGAAGTTATGCAGTAATATAATCTTGTAATATTTTACAAGACTACAAACTATTCGTGGGAGAACGTTCCTTCTCAATATTTAATGGCGGACGTCTCTTATCACACATCAAAGGATTATAAGATTGGGGAGTTTATATTTTACTATTATCTGTGCTTCTATCTTTCTAATCTTCTATTTATCTTTCATCTGTTTTTAAAGTGTTGGTAGTTGCTTGGGATATATGCCTTCACTATGGCTGATGAATTTCAATGATTGCCTTAAAATGGTTCTTGAAAAGTTATCTGATTGTTCTATTTATTTTTAAATCCAGTTAAAGTAATGTTTCAAACAAGAAAAGTTGAAGAATCCAAGAAATTGGAAGGCAGACAGTAAAAATTGTTATGAATCTCACCAACTTCTCCGGAAAAATATCAATCATTATACAATCTACAAACAAACTTGAATAGAAAATTTTGAGAGAATTATCATATTTCAAAAGGAAATAAATAATTTATATTAGCAAGTCTTCTAAAGCATTCATTTTTATTACCTGCCGGCTCTAACGAAAGATTCCAAATTAGCATGAGACAGCATAACACCTTTGGGTAGTCCAGTTGTTCCACTGGAGCACAAAACTACAGCTGTCTGTTGACGTGAATCGAATTTCATTGGTTCAAAAACAGAAAGATCTGAGGCTTGTGGCGCTGACTCTAAAAGCTGAGGATACAAAGTAACTCTGAAGGGTAGTGACTCTTCATTCTCATCGAACAATACTATTTCGGTTACAAATCTACATTTTCTGACAGCTTCGCACATGGATGCCAGAACTCTTCCTGAGCAGAAAATTATCTTCGGCTTCGATATTGTTAACGCGTGAACAAGCTCATCTGGAAAACGAATAGAGACGGGAAATCAATAAGTTTTTGGAGTACACATAACCATTTTTTGAATGGTAAAATTTTTTTTATATGAACAGCAGATGATGTAAATATTGGCATAAATTGATCGAACTTTCAAGTTCCCTCGCATCAAAAGAAATTTTTTTTGAAATTTATGAAGAGAATTTATCAAATCCGGGGTTCTCCAGTCAAACAAGTTTGAAAAATGTATTTTACCGTCATTTTTGAAAACACGAATATTACTTGATACTCTTATTTTAAAGGGCACAACATATTCATTAGTATACAAGCCAAATTTAAAGGAAAAAAATAGAATAGGTTCACGAGATATGATGAATTCTCTAAAAAGAAAATGGCAGATTACGAGAGAATTGACCTTTTTCTAAGAATACTGTTTTAGAATACGGGGTTGGTACTGGAGGTACGCTGTTATGGGATACTTTGAGAATTACATCATCAATAGTGAGTGATGTTTATTATTATTTATTTTATCCAATATTAAAATAAATGGAAATACAGCAGTAACCTGTAGTGTAGGCAGGATTGATTGGTGCGCAGACAACACCAATGTACAGAGCAGCTATCGCCGGTATCGCGTATTCCAATCTATTTTCACTACAAATACTTAGAACATCTCCAGGAATCAATCCCCTACTCCTCAGACTGGTCGCTAGAATGCAAGAAGAGTTCAATATGTCCTTGAATGTTTGCTTTCTTCCGGTAACACCATCGATCTGAAAATGAATAACCCTTCTTAACTGAGTTTTCAGAGGTACTTTGATAAACAAAACTTTGTTATGAATTCTTGACTCAAATATAATGCTGCTTAAATAATATAAATCTATTCAATACAATAGAATATTATTAAATAATAAAGTAAAACAGTACAGTTACAAAAAAATAAACACTAAATGAAAAAATGATCTAACATTAAAACTTACACTGTATTTCACTTTTATATAATGTTTTACTCACATATATTGGAGATATATATGTGAATTAGGGATGCATTTCACTTCTGAAAAGAAGCATCTTTTGAGAAATGAAATGCATCCCTCAAGCATCTCCAATATATGTGATTAAAACATTATATAAAAGTGAAATACAGTGTCAGTTATAATATTAGATTGTTCATTATAAGTATTTCATCATGGAAAACATCACAGAAAAAATTATGATATCATTTTTAGCCAAGTTTCTGTGAAATGTCAATGCTTGGTTTTTCTCCATCCTTAATAACATTTTCCAACTAGGTAACGAAGTAGCCTAATCTATTTTGTTTTTTAAGCTTCTTATGTTACAATGAATTAAGTTAAATTGTCATCTATCTTCCTTTTTTGTTGTCCCCTGGCTCACTAAGTCTATCAGATTATTGGCATTTCTACCATGCTAACACCATGATTCTATTTTCTACATCTTGATAAATCTATCTCAATGACTGTGATGCTCTCCCCAGTTGCCTGACAACCCTCAGCAACGTGTGAATGCCCTCTCAGTGATAATTTTGAGAGCCTAGTCTCACTGGAGTCGTCTTTATAATAATCTCTTTGGCAAAAAACCTTTTCCCAGCTGAGTTGAGGTGCAATCCATGCTTTGTATGCAGTCTCCTATTGATTGTCCACAGACACTCGATCACATTAATTGACTGATTTCTTTTTTTTTTAATACGTTGGCAGATAACGAATCACCCTATTTATTTGACTAATTGCAGAGTTCTTTCTAGACTTTTCTGGCAAGTCATACCTGTAAGGTATCGTTGTGATCACAATATTTGTATTTGAATAAGCTTCAACAAATTGCAACTTAGTGGTAAAATTCTACAGATCTTTCATGAGCTGAATTTGTGCAACCGGTTATAACTAAACTTGAGAATCCCTCGCTCAGAACTGAATAGCATTCCTTCGACCAAGTATTCAAAGGGCGCTCCCGAAGAAATGTAAGATAAACAATTTTTTACTGGCAAACATGACAATAACGATTCTTTTATCCCTTTGCTGTGACTGTCCGACCACATGCTGATTCGTTTTCTCTTAAACAATGAATCATAATAATTCTCTTTCTCTTGAACAATGAATGATAATAATTCTCTTTGAAACCGACTGCTGTTTTTAATCATCAATGCTTTTACATCACTTGAAACATTTACTTTTTAAATAGCACGATGTTAGAGCCTGAATAACCTGATTTTGATCCTTCACATTTCTCTGCATTGCTTGAATTTCCTTCATTACTTTTGTGTTTTGGCTGACTAGATCATGTTTACTTCTTCACAATTGTGAATTAAATTTGGCTTAGGATTCAAATAATGTCAATTTTTGAAGAATAACCAAGTGAAGAATCTACCTGAGTTTAGCAGTACGGTATATCATTTCATTGTCGGTCAACTTCAAAATCGTATTATCATTCGCTAATGACCTATGTTATTTAAAGTTACTTCCCACTGTTCTAGCAAAATTTCATTTTTCTCCTTCAATTCTTTATTTTCTGAAATGAGATTGCTCAAAAGATGATTAGAACACTCACCAAGTCTGCTAATGCTGTCTGTATCGTAATGAATGGCGGAACCAATTGCGGCTATACAGTATGTTCGTCAGAAAAAATTTTGACATGTAAATTAATCAGCTTGAAAAGAGCTACAATTTTAAAAAATAAGAAAAAAGCGGAAATTTGGGTACAAATGATATTTTTATCTAAGAAGGTAATAAAAGGTATCAAAGAAGAAGCTATTACCCACAATTTGAGACCAGCCTCACAATTTTATTTCCAGTAAGTTAGTTCCCGAGTTAGAGTTAATTCAATATTGATAGATCAGAAGATTTTTTTTCTTTGTAGTGGCGAAGGTGATATTGTGGAAGGTATCCATAACGAATAAAAGACGAAATTGTGGTTGTGACATTTTCGTCTTTTATTCGTTATAGATCAGAAGTCTCCAAGCACAGGGCTACTTAAGTACAATACCCTTTCAAGTGAAATTGCCAATTATCGTCAGAACAATCCGCAGACCGCCTCAATGAGCTAAGAGGAATGAGCTATCACTCAGTATAGGGTTCAATTAATTGACCGTTCAAAGGGGGTAGGGGGTCCGACATTAGTGACATATCCCAACAAAAGTTATGCACATCCCAGATACTTTCGCAAACTCAGGGGATTCTTTGTTACGATGCCTAGAGTGGATTTTAAAATGTTCCAGATTTGTACAAATTTTTTCCACTAAAAGCCCAATTTGCCTAGACTAATAGTTAAGGCTGTGCGCAGGGTTTTTGGTCGTAGTTTTTGTTTGAAGATTATTGTAATGGATATTATCAAGGTATTAAAATGTTATCTATTGCCATCAGAAAATACTTTTTCATCAACTATTTTGTGAAATATGGGAGTTCAACGTTGAAATTGTTCGGTTTTGGGGGGCAATTACTAAACTGAGCTGTTATTTTAAAATTTTGATATTTTTTATAATTACTCCTTGAAGAATAGAATGACGCATTTTTTATTGCAATCTGACAATTAGTCTTTTAAAAATATTTTTTTAATCTGAATTTTTTAAGCTTTTAAAAATTTATTTTGAAAACTTCCAAAAAAATATGAACAAAGACCCTGAGCACAGCATTAAACGTGGAACTTTTAATTAAATACAGAGCTAAGGTGAATGAATAAAACAGATCTATTCCACATTAAAGATTTTTATTATTTCAAAAAAAGCAACTCGAGTTTCAATGCTCGTCATGGCATCATCATCAGTGGTTGATTTTTAAATAATAAAAATGTTTAATGTGGAATAGACAACATCTGCTTTATTCATTCACCTTAATATGGAGATGTTCCACAACATTTCTGAATCAAGTGTGAATTTTATAAATACAGAGCAGTACTGAGTCACTTTTAACCGGCAGTTCAGTCCTGCCGACCTCCCGACTTACCTGGCGGTTCGGATCCCAGCTAAAGCTGTAGGTCTACCATCCACAACATTATTGTCCACTCATTACCCATGTATAAGTCTCGGAATTATGTGGGAGAATAGAAGAAAATAATAGTAAGTAGCAGTAGTAGGCTATTTAAGTACTCTTACTGTGTAAAACAGCAGTGTTGAAAACAAGTAAATTAACAAATAAGTAATTTAATCAAGCATAACTTATACTCACCTGAGAAACTTTTGTTCCAAGTTGTTTCAGTCTTGTATACAGCATCGAAGATAAAGAATCAGCACCATGATTGGAAGGAAGCGGCCCATACAAAACATTTTGTTCTTTCATTTTCGGATGGTCCATTTAACGATTGGTTTTTCAGTTGCAATCTCGAGACTAGCAAATTAATTCAAAAATTCATCTGTGTAAATTCGTGGAAAGTTGAAGATTATTTGAAATCGTATACAAACTTCTTAATATTTTCCAACAAGTTACCCTATAATTTATATAAGTACTACCTACCGGTGTGATTATTCACTGTTATAAACGACTTTACTATCCCAACACTTCCTCCTCCTGTTGTGATATAATTAGACGTTTTTGTAGAAAATTTTCGACTGATAACAACCTACTCTCGGAATAGCATCACACGGACTAGATTGTATCATGATTGTTAATGACTTGATTGTAGCAGCCGTAGTTTGGGATGTTTTGATAACAGTGCACTAAACGGCAATGCTGCAGTTATCTGTCATGTTATGTATGAGTGGGTACTGCAACTGCAAAATGATGTTTTAACAGTTTATGTTAACTGTGCAGGAAATTAGCAATAACTATTAACTAACTGGCTGGCAGAACAGTTGAATCTGAATCATGGATTTGTAAGAGAGCTTTCTTTTATATTCTTATAACCCAATGATCTGAAAGCATGAATGGAGGTTATCCAGTGCCTTTTATATTATATTTCTTTTCTTCGTGACTCGCAGTAGTTTATTAATAAGATGGGAGAGCACCAGAAGTGGTCGACGACAAACGCGGACGATATTTAGACCGCATCTGACACCCGTCAGAGGGGGTCTACAAAGGAATGAGGTAATTATATCGATTCTCTTCTATCGATTCATTGTAGCTAATCGATATGGTATAGACTTCGGCGAGCCAGAAGATTGGCTGTATAACCTGGCTTTGCCTCGAAATTTGAATCGTATTGTTCATGGTGTTAAAAAGGTGTTTCTTTTATACAACTTCTTTGTGGATGTTGTATCTCTCATAGGTTAAAATTCTTCGTGAATTTCCACATATTAGTATGTTTGTTCCTGTTTTACCTTCTTCGTGTCATTCATAAATGATTTTTATTGCAGTGTTATTCCTAATATTATGTTATACCTACATTCTATTATAATTTGATAACAGTTGAAAATAATTTAAACAATTTTGTTCAACATAATAATTTTAATAATTATAATATTAGAACGAACTCTGATCTTACTCCTTATATAAGCTTGTCAAAGACTCATAAAAGCTATGTATACCATGTTTAATACCGTATTTAATAAACTTCCTCTTGAAATAAGAATGTTACCTGAAAAAAGCTTTAAATCAGTAATTAACAAATGGTTAAGAAAAAAGCCATTTTATAATTTGAATGAATACATGGAGGCTGACGAAGCTTCTTTTCAGAAGTGAAATGCATTCCTCAAGCATCTCCAATATATGTGAATAAAACATTATTTAAAGGTGAAATACAGTGTCAGTTTTAATATTAGATTGTTCATTAAGTATTTCGTCATGGAAAACATCACAGATGAATACATGTATTGTGATATTAGTGACTTGGATAATATGCCACTGCGGAGCAGGCCCGCCCAGAGAAATTCATTCCGGGCCCCTGGGCAAACTTCAGTACGGGCCCCTTTCACCAATTCCAATATGGGCCTATGCAACGGTTTCGCAAAAAAAGGGACCAGCGAAATAAGCAGCTATCACGAAATAGTATGTTCACCTGTGAGGTAACTACTTGAGTGAAGTTAGTGACCTGCGAAAAAAGCGACCATCATTGATTTTTACCTGTGTCCTAAGAGGTTGACACTTACTCTGGCATACTGATTTCCATCACACTTTATCCAGGCTTTGGACTGGCTAAATGATAGATGGATATTTCTATCATTTAGGCGTGTCAGCTAGAAGAATCAAATTAATCAGCTAGAAGATAGCGTCATCAGTAATTTTTTTATTCTTTTTGAAATTTTTATGCTTTTTTCACATTTTATGAATAATATTTACAGATATATTAACATATATTTACAGAATGTTATGTTAGGTTAGGTTAACCCCACTATAGAGTGGGACGGATTTTCACAAATTCCTTGGATATACCCTCCGACTGCTTTACCCTCAATCATTTTGGCTGCTTATTTCGCGCATAAGATCGGTTGAATGACCTTGAACGGGGGGGTGGGCGAGACTCAGGTAACTTAGTTTAGCCGCTTATTTCACACATTCCATAATGGTCCCTTTTTTCCCGAATTCCTATGCAACTCTGTATTTTGTATGACATTATGAATAAAGTATTGTTACATTATTATGGAATCAAAATCAAACCACATTTGTTTATGAAGTTAGAAAATTTTATCATTTCACAACTGACATAATGATAACATTGTTAAATAAATAAGACTAGTCATCATGATAAGATCTTCTTATTGGATAACTATGTTCTGATTTTTAATTAAAGGCAGATTAATTTTACCTTTCATTCCAAAGATATTCATTGAAAGCAGTGGTGGATCCAGGCTTTGCGGGGCCCTGGGCAATTGATTTTGGTGGGGCCACATTTACCGGTGGTCTGGGGCTCCTCCCCCATAATTTTTTGAAAAAATTAATGTTAAAAATGCGTTTTTGAGGCGTTTTTTCAACTAGTTAGCTGTGTTGTGATCAACATATAAAACCGACCTTATTTGTGTATTATAGTAGTTTCCAATGTACTAAATTAATAGCCTAAAAAATTGACCAGTTGGCATTATAGGTAGTACGCATTGGCTGAATTTTTTATACAAAATAATGTGTTTTCTGTGTATATTTTCATGTTTAACTGTTGAAAATGGTTAGCTAAGCCCAAAAGCAAAAAGGTTGACATGGTTCGTCATAAAATATGCCAGGTCAAAACTGTAAAGTATAGCCAATACTCAAAAGTCAATACATTACATTACGTTTATTTTAAAAAAAGACCACCTTCTAATTTTATTTAGTCTTGAATTTTAAGCTATGCATAACAAACCTGGTTTAAGGGGTTGCGCCTCTAAATGACCTGCGTTTTTCGGTTAGGTCTGGACCACAGGGCCCCGTTGACTCACCCAGCCCATTTTTGTGGGCGTCTTTAAGTATTTCACACTGTCGCAATAATTTCGGAGTGAGAAATTTCAATATAACAGATTTCTATGTCTCTTTTACTCTTTGCTTGCTTATAGGCCGGGCCTCGCGATTCTAACCGACCGACCCGACCTGCGTTATGTTAGCCGGTTGCCCGGCTCGCCTGGCCCTGATTGGAAACTCAGAAAATAAAACATATAGCAAAATTTAATGAGTTTCAACCAAATTTGATTGACCAAATGATTTAAAGAAGAAAAAACGTATCTCTAAATTATCAAGAACAACATTTTTCCAAAACTAGAAGAAAGAAGAAATCTGGAAATCTATGAATTATGGATCACATGCAAAAGTTGCTAAAACATATTTTTTAAAACATGCTAATGTCGACATAAGTTTTTATTCAAAATCTACACTTGAACATATTCTTGGCAATCATAAAAATAAAATTAAAATCGAAGAAAAATCTGGAATCTATTAAATAAAATGTGAATGTTGCAACAAATTATATGTAGGTCAAACCAAACATTAAATATCAGTTTAAAAGAACTCTATTTTCAAAGTTTCAAATTTTAAGTACAACCAACCAGAAAATCAGGCAATAGCCAAACATGCTTTGGATTCTGGACACTCGTTTTCCAAAATTAATTTGTTGAAAGAAGTAAACAATCATGAATATCTTGATGCTCATGAAACAATAGAAATGAAGGAAAAAGAGATTATCCTATAAATGGGAATAATGAGCCTGGAATAATGGAAAATTCACTTTTAAACAATTACTTTTCTATCTTTTTTGTTTCCTATGTCTTCAATGATTTTAATAAGATCTTTATCTGAACCTTTATCTTTTATTAAATCTTTATCTTTATTAAACATTCTATCGTTAGAACTAACTAGGCCAACCGAATCTGATCTGTGTCTGTGTATGTTTAGTAATGTTGAAATAGACTGTTGTTCGTTTACAGAGCCCAGAGCCCGGGCCCCTCTGGAGCCCGGGCCCCTGGGCATTTGCCACACTTGCCCCACCCCCTCTGGGCGGGCCTGCTGCGGAGTGAGCATATCAAATACAACATTGAACTCTTGAAATTTAAAGAGCATAGAATACTTACTGATGTATTATAATGTAAAATCGGTTTCAAAATAAAAATATATATAAAAAATTGAGAAGAATTATGTATGTAGATAAATAATAAGATTGAATGGTATCCAGCCAGAAACAGTTGTTAGCAGTCAAGAGGAGAGTAATTTCAGTTCATGCACAACTTAACAAATATACTTTATTACAATTATCATAAAAATATTATTTACATCATTTTATTAAACGTCGTTTAAACATCAGTTCTTTTTTCACAACCATGAACACAGACAAACGGCTCTTGTCTAGCTATTTTCGAATTAAACATAAATGTGGTATTTTTTATAGTAGCCATAGCAATTTCTGTAATTGGTTGTGTTATTTATAATTGTTATTGCAGAAAACCTATTAAAATATTATTTCTGACATATTTTTAAACTATCAATTGTCCAAAATAAAACTACCATCAAAAGAATTGCACCTTACAATGTATTGCAAGCCAATAAAGAATTACTGAGCTACTTAACAAACTCTGGCTTAAAATGTAGTAATGATAGACATGAACAATTGCTAAACTATTGCGTGATCACACCTAATTAAAAACAAAATTAGAATCATCACTAAAAAAATCTGAGGAAGAACAGATAGGGTTTGTGAATTTCATAAAATCTCTGGAGGTTATTGTAAAAATGCAGCAGGAAGACCATATAATTGAAATTCTAATTCTCACAAGTCAATGTAGGTCAGAGGAAATTGAAATATTAAACTAAAAAATAAACGAAGTTAATGTAAGATCTGAAAATTATTTAATAGTATTTAGGAATCATAACAACAATAAAAATAATATATTTAGTTGAAACGTTTTATAGTTTACAAGAGTTCCTTTCACATAAAAATTGAGCCTCACCACAACTAATTGATACAGTAATTTATGGTAACTATTGTAGAAGATTGTATAATTGTTGATGTGACTTGTCTTGTACACCTCAATAATGGCACAAACTTGAGGCTCCAAGAAGACTTCATTCATCAAATTATACTTTATGCCAGTGTTTATTATAGAGCCTCAAACCTACTCACAGAGGAGAGGACAGAGCTGCCAATCTCATATAATCAAGTTTTTGATGTTGTTGAGGTCGATTAACTGAAGTTTAACTGTCGATATTTTGTATGTATCGATATTGCGAACCCTAAAGGTCAACTCTGTTGAGAGGAGAAGTTTTAAGAATAGACCTAGTCTGTCGCTGCATGCACCCGTCAGATTTGGACTACTCAGGAATGTGGACGCCTCTGTCGTCAACGTAAAATAAAAATCGACCACCTTTGTCGTCGACTACTTTTGGCGTCATCCCAATGATTTATCAACACATGAATTCGAGCAGAAGAGAAATAAAAAATAATGAGATCAATGCGATTATTATTTATTTTTTTAATGATATAACGAGAATATAAATTCGTTAAATTACAGACTACATTAATTTTTTCCACTTATCTAGTTGGTCTTGATCAAAATGTAAACACTGGACATGGAGAGCGAACTAACTACATAACCAATGAACCATACTATTAATATGGTTTTGCATTGAAATAGCTTTCGTAATATATTGAATAACGTGATTTTTATTCAAGCTATGCATGAATGTAGCTCTCCTATTTTTATTCCATTTTGAAAACTCAAGGAGCACTAGTTTATCGTTTCTGACCATTCAATTTTTGGACATAGACATGACAGAGGAAACATTTGAACAGGTAAATTTCAACACACAGTTAACACACATTATTTAAATAGTCATAATTCAACAGAACTTGTGATAGATAGATTGATAGTCTTAATATCATTGAGTACAGGAGGCTCAATATACATATTCACGTTCATACATAATAGAGAAAAAACATTTTAAAAAACCCACAAAAGTAAGCCAAAGCAATACAGTTAGGTAGCAATAAATTTAAGCAATATGAAAGTAGCCCAAAGCAACAAGCAAATATAAAGGAAGACAAGTCATACAAAAGCAAGACCCTCCATGCTCGTATCCTGCCATTCCTGAAGTGAATATAGTGGTTTGGATTTCAGCCACTCCTATATTGTAGTTTGAACTTTTCTAAAAGTAACATTTCTAGCATTTAAAGGTAACCTATTAAATAGTTTTACACTCACAATTAAAGTTCATCTGAGTCTGCCAATGTGTGACCTGCAATTGATACCTATTTCTTGTCATATGATTATGAACGTTACTTCTTAGTACCGTATTAATTTGCCAAGGTTACATTTAGCAAATAAGGCAACGAAGGGGTGGGGCTGCCTCCTCTCCACTCCCTGTAAATTATGGCGTGCCTCAGGGATCAATACTGGGGCCGATCCTGTTTCTCATCATGATTAATGACATCGACAACAATGGCTCAACCCTTCTGTTTGCGGATGATACATCTCTGCTGTCATCTGGCGTTGACCTTCAGCGGGTGTTGGAGATGTCAGCCGAACATCTGCGGTCTTCAACCTCATGGTTCCTGGTCAACCGCTTCCAGCTGAATGAAGATAAGACTCAGCACATCATCTGCAGCCTGTCACGAAACCTTCCTGGTGATCAGGACCCTGTGAAGCTGCTGGGTTTTGTCTTAGATGATAAACTCAGCTGGGCTAGCCACATTCAGCAGGTGACCAAGAGACTGTCTCGAGTCTGCTTCCTGCTGCTGAAGCTGAGAGGGCATGTGACGGAGGCATATCTGGTCATGGTGTATCACACTCTTTTCCACTGTCACATCTCCTATGGTCTACTTATGTGGGGTCATTCAGCTAGGGTTGTGGACATACTGAAGCTACAAAAGCGGGCTGCTCGGATTATGACTGCAAGTGAACATCGTGCACACTGCAAGCCCCTTTTTGTCAGGCTCGGTATATTAACAGTCATCAGCCACTTCCTTCTTCTCTGCCTGATGTACGTCAAGAAGAACCAACATAATCTGTTGACTCGGACAGATGTGCATCACTACAATACCAGGCATCGAGAGCTGTATGACATTCCTAGGGTACGCCTCCGGAGATCGCAGATAGGCTTCAGGAGCTCAGCTTTGGGCTATTTCAACAGGCTGCCTGAGAGTGTGAAAGGGCTGGATCTGGGCGTTTTTGAGAGGGTTGTGACCAGATACTTGAGAGACAGGGCCTTCTACAGTATTCAAGAGTTCATAGAGGATGATTTGTCTCAGATGCCATCTTGCTAAATTGCCTTTGTGTTTTTATGTTTTGATAAATTGTGTTATGTTGTGACGCCATCGATCCCGTAGTACGGGTAAAGGATGAAGAATTAGGTGTAAGGTAAGGTATAAGGTATAAGGAGGATAAAAAGACACAGTACAGTAAGTATACCAAATTTTACGAAGTGACCCCTACATGACTGAGTGGATGAGATGCCAACTGTTCTTCTTGAAGCTTTCTTCTGCCATAACAGCACATCTTTAGCACTAGAATTGCCCCAAACTAAAATTCCATACAACAGGTATGGATACATACAGGCAAAACAGGTATAGATAAAACACTGTATAGACCTACTATAACTATACGGTTGAATATCCAATTTCTTGATCATTGACGAGACCTTCCTGGAAAAGTTCCAAGATAATCACTTTCCGGTGTTTCGGAACCCGCCCAAAACTGTAGGGCCAATTATCAATCACCATCATCCAACTCATTACCCACTCACAGATGTCATACCTATTTGGGCTTCATCCCAAATAGTTGAAAATCTAACATAAATCTAAGTCATAGTTAACACTATGGTCAATCAAATATACTAAGTTGACAGTCAAGTTAGTAGGTCTGGAAATAATGCTTCTTACATTATAAGAACCAAATTCCTTAAATTATAATATCATGTATTAATGGTGGAAATAATCTGAGGATTATAGGCTGCAATAGCCTACATTTGATAGAGTTAAATTGAGAATTCGAAATTCATTACCATCTAGATTATACTTTCATTCTTGAATGGCAATTATTGGAAAATTCATGCAAAGCGGGCAGTGACTTTTCTAATAGTATGAAGTGGTACTGAATAGGGTTAGGTTCTAAACACTACTCTCCGTTTGAATTTCTAAAACTACTTGTGATCCTTCCTGTGTTCAGGGTTGATTACATTGGGATAGTTACTCGCTAAGCGAGTAGCGAGTAGGACGTTACTGACCGACCGTGCTACAGCAGCTCAGCATACCAAGCCAAATTATATTAAAAAAAATATTTCTAGAATCACCCCCATACTATGGAATTTCTAAGACAATAAATAATATTGCAACACAAAATTAAAATATGGAGTTTACCAACAATTATTCAATGAAATTTCATCAAAACATTATACAATATATCTCATCTGAAGTGTTATGCTGGCAGCCTGCTTGATTAAGTGTAGGCTTTGGCCATAATAATATTGTATTTTGGTGTTGGCTACTCTGCCAGCGTGTATAAATGTGACCATATTCAAAGTTGAGAGCCTGTCTACTTTGAATTTGGTCACATTTATACTCACTGGCAGAGTAGCCAACACCAAAATACAATATTATTATGGCCAAAGCCTACACTTAATCAAGCAGGCTGCCAGCATAACACTTCAGATGAGATATATTGTTTTGATGAAATTTCATTGAATAATTATTGGTAAACTTCATATTTTAATTTTGTGTTGCAATATTATTTATTGTCTTACAAATTCCATAGTATGGGGATGATTCTGGAAGATAAATTTTTAATATAATTCGGCTTGGTATGCCGAGTTGCTGTAGCACGGTCGGTTAGTAACGTCCTACTCGCTACTCGCTTAGCGAGTAACTATCCCAATGTAATCAACCCATTAGAGACTATAAATTGAGAAGGCCTTGGCTAGAAAGCGTTCGCGAGTAGATTACCAGATGGTTGTGGTGTGTATTTTTGCGATGTTGTGTGATGCGTAACGAGTTTATAAATATTAAAGACATATAGCGTTTGTCTTGTGTTATTTCGTTAATAAATTTTCAGAAGGGGGATATGTAAATATTCAATTTGAATATCAGATGAGGTTTTTGTTGTGAATTCAAGTTTATTCAGATCAGGTAAATAAAAACTTTCAATACCGTAGGCTAGCCTATCTCAGCTGATGCCACAGTTTGGAAGCCAAATGACATTGATGAAAATTCAAGTTGTATGGAAAATGTGCAAAACTCATGTGAATATATTTATTTTGATGTTTGTTCTTGATAGACAATCACAATCATTTTAATAATATTTTTGAAAGGTTCAGAAATATTCAATATAATTCTGAGGTTAAGATGTCTGATGAAAACCAAATTGAAGGTAATCAGTTACCTGATCATAGGCATAGCAATAATCTGGCTGATGATAGATCATCTGATCATAGTGGACATTTTCGTGGGTTTGGGGGTCAGCAAGACATTATGCTAATGGGATTGATTACTCAAATGAGTAGTGTCCTGCAAAACCAGCAACAGCAATTGAATCAATTATTACAGAATAGACCTACTACTAGTCAAAAATCAGATGATGCTGGAAATGCTCCAATTCACAATGCTTCTTCATCGTTTTCCACAGCAACACCTCAATTTAATGTGATGCCTGATCTTTTAAGAAATTTGAAAGAATTTTCAGGCACAGAAACAACTTGTGAAACTCGAGCATGGCTCACTAAATAGTGCAGCTGCTATTCATCAGTGGACAGACGCAGTAAAGTTAGAAGCAGCAAGAACACGATTGAAGAATGCTGCCGAAAATTGGTACATAGAACGTCAAGAAGATGTTACAACTTGGGATGCATTTCAGGAACAATTTTCATTGGCTTTCATAGGTGAAGAGAGTTTGACTGAAAAATGGACTACTATGCATGCTAGAGTGCAGCAGAAGAATGAGGATATCAGTGAGTACTTCTTTGATAAATTAAGATTATGTTCTGCCCAGACATGACTTTTAAAGAATCAAAGTGCCAAATTATAGAGGGATTGTGGTCAAGGGAACTGAGTGATCATTTACTGGGTACTGTGCATAAGGATAAGTATGAACTTTTGAACAGCATGAAAGACTACATTGCAATGGTAAAAGCTCAAACAGCAAGAGCTAGGGACCATTCACCCACAAATCGATCAAGACCAACCACAGCAACCAATGCAAGAATGAAATTATTGAATGACAATCATGCTCCTTCAAAATTCCAAAGTTCTAAATTTGGAAATGTACATAGTGACCTTACTTACAAGAAAGCAGCACCATTTTCTAGTTCTCATGCATCCCAGAGGCAAGAGAATGAGACTCCATCAACATTTATAAAGAAGCCTGAATTGCAGTGTTACAATTGTCAGAAGTATGGACATATTTCTAGGGATTGTCCAGAACCTAAGAAGCCCCTCCAATGTCTCAAATGTAAGAAAGAGGGACATACATCCAAATATTGCCAAGTTGAGTCACAGGCATTAGTAGCTATTGAACAATCCAGAACATATACCAATCCATTCCAGAAAGATGTTTTGGTGAATAATGTTTGCATTTTAGGAATGATTGACTCTGGAGTGCAACATTCACTAATCAGAGCTTCAGCAGCAATCAAGACCAATTTAAAAGTAAATTTGTCAGCTACACCACTCTATGGCATAGGAAATATGGACATACCATCTACTCATACCTTGGGAAGGTCAACCTGCTGTGTTTGTATTGATGGTGTTGAAATTCCTGAAACAGTTGTCGATGTCTTACCAGACCATGCAATTCCTGTAGATATTCTAATTGGCAGAGAGTGGCTCCATGACCCTAGAGTAAACTACTATCGTAAAGGAAATAGTTTCATTATTGAAGAAGTAATCAACCCTATTCACAGTATTAGTATTGAAGGTCAACATTCCAATATTGAAGATCAGAAAATGTATTCTTGTTTTGAAAATGATGATTGTCCGGTACTTACTGAGGAGCATCTACATATCTGTGAAAGTGCTTCTGCAGAGGATGAGGTTGACACAGATTCTAGTATAGAGGAGAATGATGAGCCCAAATCTAATGCTGAAGAAGAAGGAAAAAGAAAGAGAAGAAAGTTGGTCACAAAAGCATACAAGGAACCAAAACCAGTGAGGAAAGTTGAGAAAAAGCCAAAAAGTGCACAAGAAAAAGTGAAAAGAAGGAACATCAATCTGAATTTATTCTACTAGGTGATCTTTCAGAGAGGAAATCAGCTCGCACACTTGTTAAATCAGCAGAAACAGCCAGGCGAGTGAAAGAGAGAACTGAGTGGGGCAGGAAGAAGATGAAAAAAAAGAAAGCCCCAGAATACAGAGGTCAGCCAACCAAACTTCAGGATAAATACAGAGGTCCTTTAGTTATAATGGATGTCTTGCCAAATGATACATACATGGTGAGGGATCTAAATCCAACAGGGTCCAGATTGTATTCCAGCACTGCACACTCATCTCAACTAAAATCATGGAAGATATGCAACCAAGATGATTTTCAAAATGATGGAATGAGTTTAGATGATAATGACAAGATGACTTTAAATAAAAATAATGAATGGAGTTTAGAAGAAAATTGAGAAAGTGATATGAACAATGAAGAAAAATTAATGCCAGAAACACATTGTATTAATGATAAAGAAGTATTGCCAAAAACACGTAAAAGAAAGAAACCAGACTACCTCAAAGACTATGTCTTGAAATAATTTTGTCATAATATGTCTTGATAAATATTTGAATCATTCAGTTTTCTTTCAAATTTTGAATTGCTAATTCTGTTTAGCTTACCTTTAACTTGTTTTAATTTTGTACCACTATACTTTTATGTTCAAGTTTTATTATTATTTGAGGACAAATAGTTTGCAGAATGGCCGAATGTTAGAGACTATAAATTGAGAAGGCCTTGGCTAGAAAGCGTTTGCAAGTAGATTACCAGATGTTTGTGGTGTGTATTTTTGCGATGTTGTGTTATGCGTAATGAGTTTATAAATTAAAGACATATAGCGTTCGTCTTGTGTTATTTTGTTAATACTTATATTATCTCTGTTGATAACTGGAAAAATAATTGGTTAAATATTTCTGAACAACTTTCACGCCGACATCACCCACTTATCTTTGAAAACAAGAAGTTTTTAGCATACCGAAAATTAATGCGATATTTACTGGCTCAATCATCTCGACATTCACAAACATTTTTTTTTTATTTTGAAGGAAATATTAAGTGAATGAAAAATATTGGAAAATCAATAGAACATATACGTTCTACCCTTTATTTTGATATCAATTGCACCATTTTCAGTACATCCTTCTATTTAGAGCAAAGTGATGTTGGGGGGAATCTATTTTTTTATTGAAAACGTTGAATTTTTTTAATCCTTCAACTTTATAATTTTTTGTGGCAGAACTAAAAATATTAGGGGATGCATTTCCACATATAGATCACTTATTAAATGACAGATTTGTTAATATCATAATTTTACTCCATCTAGCACCAACGCTTTTTGGCCAGCGGAGGGCTCAGCTCTCAACCATAAGAGAACTTATTGAGACCATAAGAGTTTAAACTATCTTATTCAGACCATAAGAAAACTTTGTAAGAAATTCATAACTCAACTAAAATAAATTGAGGGTCCATGGGACCTCTTCCAGGGGGGTGGGATAAATATAATCTCCACATCCTGCATTTTAAGCGGTTCTGGACACAAATCCAATAATTTCGTCCCATATTACTGGTCAAGAACAACTGATTCTATTTAGTGCTTGAGCCATGCAAATATTTTGTCCAACCTCGGGAAACACCCCAATGCCTCGACTAAAGAATACTATTAAAAAAGGTAGAGTCCATATTAGAACAAAAAAGCTCACAACCTATAACCGCAAGTAATATACAATTCGCAGATGTTAAATTGCAAGATTATTTTCAAATCATGCATTTTGTGAACGTCATGTTCATTGATCGCTGGTCATTATCTTTATATAAAATAGGCGAACATGTTTTTTTGTGATGACAACTCCTCCGTGGTTTCTCGATCGATTTTGTTCGTTCACGTCTCATTTGAAAGATCTCATCGAGTAGATGTTTGATAAGGTCTTATATTTTGAAAAAAGTCATCGTGTACATGAGGAATGAACGATCAAAGTTTCAATTTTTGCCATAGGGATCGGTGAGCTGAAAATTTTCACATTTCAACTTATGATTTGATGATCAGTTGTTTTGAAACAAAAAGTTTATTTTTCATTGTTCATTCAGAGAGAGAGGGTGGGAGGATAGGATAAAGAGGAAGAGAGAGAGGAAAGACAAGGAAGAGGAGAAGATGAAGAAGAAGAAGGAGAAGTTGGAGAAGAAGTAGAAGAAGAAAAAGAAGAAGAGGAAGAAAAGAAGAAGAAGAAGAGGAAGAAAAGAAGAAGAAGAAAAAGAGGAAGAGTAAGAAAGAGAAGAAGAGGAAGAAGAAGGAGAAGAAGAAAAAGGAGAAGTGGAAGAAGCAGAAGAAAAAGAAGAAGAAGTGGAAGAAGAAGAAGAAAAAGTGGAAGAAGCAGAAGAAAAAGAAGATTAAGAAGAAGAAGAAAAAGAAGAGGAAGAAGAAGTGAAAAAGAATAAGAAGAAAAAGAGGGAGAAAAAGAAGAAGAATTAAAAAATTTCTTTAGAACAGGTGTGTTAAGAAAATCATATATTTATCAGCTGATTAAGAATTGAAAAATGAAATTTTTGCCAGCACAGGTATGTTAGAAAAATATTATATTGATCGGCTGTTCAACAATACTGCAAAATAAATTTTTATTCAGATAGCCAGCCATGTGATACTTTTTCATTGTTGACTGGGCATTGCATCAGGGCGTTTGCGTCGGGGGAGCAGCTGGAGAGCATTGATTTCATTTTACGGTGGTGAATGTCTTAGAACTTTCAAAATCTTGACACGTTTTCTTCATTGAAAATAATAATATACGCGTGAAGTTTCAAATCATCTGATGAAAAACGAATTTGTGAAACAGTTTCACAAGTGCTACAAATGAATAATTAAGTACTAATGAATGAAGCAGTTTGAATTCAATCATGAACTGATTTGAGAAACAAATGAAATTATTGAAAATATAAAAAGTGTACCTATTTAACCAGAGTGTTCAAGCATTTATTCCAGATTCAATGCAAAATATAAAGCATTGATGTTCACTGAGAAATGGGGAAAATTAAGGAACTCATAGCATCATAGTTATCTTTGATACCCACTTAGAAATGGAGCAGCTCATACTGTGCTTAAACTTATCATCATAGGCAATGCTGTCGTTCAGTATGTAGAAAATCTACATTTGGAATGTATTTTACAAAGTTTAATAAAGTCGCACATTCGTGCGACCCGGGATAACCTAGTTAATATCAATTAGTGATACATATATATATAATTTATATATATGTATGAGATCGTATGTGTATAAGTTATAAGTGTGTGTTTAATTTATAAATGTTAATGTTATTATTCTTCCATTTTCCTTTTCATTTTTGGTCCAGCTACTCATCTGTATTTCAATCAAATAAGCGTCATGTTATTTATAGGGAACGACCCTTAGAAAATTCTTTAAACTACCTAACCGACCGTGCACTAGATGCAGCCCCGTCGGAAATAAGAGCATTTGCCTTGCGACATGCTCATGTGGGAACTTGATGACTGCTGCCCGAGTCCAATTTGTTTGGTTGTTTCCTGTGTTGGAATGTGTCTCCCCATCCAAACTCATGGGAAAATCCTGGCTGGTCAAAATGAACCGTACATTGAGTGTGCATTGCTTTTCATTGCTGAATTCACTATTTTCTATTAATATTTTGAGAAACCTGTTCAAACTGCTGCTTTTTAGCCAAGATGTTGAAAATCCAGGATGTTCATATCTTCTGCTTTGGCTGGGGTAGATTGTCACATAATGTCTCCTCAACTCAATTGTACCATTTGCGTGGATGTTGCTAATCACCTGTCATATCACCCTCATGCCTTTGTAATTTCTTTATTATTCAAAAAAATATGTCCTTTAAGTATCTCGAAGCCTCATCAGATCACCTTTTTTCACAAACCCACCCCCCCCCCCCTCCCCCACAGGGCACTCGGGTGGTCCACCATATGCGCAAGTCTTCAATATGACGTGTTTTGGAATAAATGGAAGTTTCTTCCTTTTAAATTGATTGGAGGATTTGGATTTGGTGACCTTGATATAGCACTTCAGAAAAAATATTTGAAATGACTCGAGTTTTTTCAATATCTTCAATTATCACTGCTAGAGTAGTAGAAAAGCAATTTGTAAAACTTAAGAGCCTAATTTCTTACTTCAGAATATGCATTTAATCAGGAATCTTTACTTCAACTCCTCCAATTTTCTTTGTTTTATCTCACTTTTCAACACTTGTATTTCAACTTTTGATTATTTCAGTTTGAAGAAGAAGAGCCAGAGGGTGTTAGTCTGACTGGAGGTCGAAAGCGGTTATTCTCAAAAGAACTTCGGTGCATGATGTATGGCTTTGGAGACGACCAGAATCCTTATACTGAGAGTGTAGACCTACTGGAGGACCTAGTTATTGAATTCATAACTGATATGGTATGTTAAAAATTTATTTATTGTGATAGGCGGGGCCAGATTTTATTGGCAAAACCAACTTCCTTTGTTGAAATGAAGAGTTTTAGCTTAGTGGTATAGCATATGATCAAATTATTGACCAGATCATTAACGGTAAAAATAATTGGCCGAAATACTCTACTAATATCATTGAATCACTCTAGACTTTAGTCCCCAAACTTTGTCATCTGTATGTCAGATACTACAAGTTGTACTAGTAGTAGACTTCAAGTTGACGCTGCTTCTCCTGCTCTACCTAGCTCTCCCCCACTGAATGAAGCACTTGAAATTAATAATAAGTAAGCTGAAAACTGTTTGAATTGAACTATTATTATTACTACTACTACTACTACTACTTATACAAAAATTACTTTCTAATCATAACTTTATTATTTGCAGACCCACAAAGCGATGGAAATAGGAAGGACTGGAAGAGTTCAAGTGGAGGATATTGTTTTCCTTGTACGAAAAGACCCGAGAAAGTATGCAAGAGTCAAAGATTTATTAACTATGAATGAAGAACTGAAAAAAGCTCGTAAAGCATTTGATGAAGTAAAGTATGCTGGCAAAAAAGAATGATATTTAACTTTCTTATTTTGGACTGATGTGGTTTTAGTTCTTGATTGTATCATAAATGTTTTATTATAACATCTTGCTGGTTTGATGAGCATAATAGTAAAATAGTACGTTTCTAAAGTGAATCAATCTCTGGAAGTTTTTATGTATCAAATGTGGGTATTTTACATTTCCATGCTTAATTTATTAGCTCCTGTTACACTGTGAATTGAATGAAATCCGATTCGCTGTTGCTTCAGGCTCATGTATAGTCCGTGCAATGTCTTATGGTAATGTTATTTCATATGGGAATATAAGAGCGCTGTTGCCATTATCTTGTTTTTGAAAATGTGACTGCTTGACACGGCAGGGTTTTTGTTCATATTTTTTTGAAGTTTCTTGTATTGAATATTATTAGGCCTCTGAAATGTTATCGGTTTGGGGACAATTGATCTCACCTACAAGTGATTTAAACTTTTGATAAATTTTCTGTGACTAAAAGACATCTCAAGGAATAAAATGACATATTTATACTCTGATCAAGCAATTAGTTTTTACAAAATACATTTTTTTAAATCTATAAAAAATTTAATTTTATAAAATATTTCGAAAAAACGATTAGATTGAAATAAAAGATGTCATTTCATTTCTCAATGTGTCTTTCAGTTGTGGAAAATTTATCAAAAGTTTAAAATCTCTCATAGGTGAGATCAATTGCCCCAAAAACCGAAAATTTCAAATTTGAACCCCCATATTTTACAAAATAATTTAATTTCTTTTCCACTACAATACATAGCATTTCAAAGCCCTTATAATATTCAATACAAGAAACTTCAAAAAACAGTATGACCAAAAAGCCAGCGCACAGCCTTAAGGCTGTGTGCAGGGTTCTTGGTCATAATTATTTTTCGAAGTTCATTGTATTGGATATTATTAACGTATTAAAATGTTAACTATTGCCATGGGAAATTATTTTTTTCATCAAATATTTTATGGAATATGGGAGTTAATTTTTTTTTTTTTTTTGTTTTTGTTTTTGGGGGCAATTGAACTCACGAGTTATTTTAAACATTTAAAATTTTTTTATAACTGAAAGGCACCTTGGGGAAAAGAATCACACATTTTTTATTTCAATTTAACAATTTGTTTTTTCAAAATATGTCATTTTATTCCTCAATGTGTCTTCCATTTGAAAAAAATTATCAAAAGCTCAAAATAACTTGTAGAGGAGATCAATTACCCCCAAAAACCGAGAAATTTTAACTTGAAACTCCCATATTCCATAAAATATTTGTTGAAAAAAATAATTTCTCATGGCAATAGTCAACATTTCAATACCTTAATAATATCCAATACAATAAACTTCGAAAAACAGTATGACCAAAATCCCTGCGCACAGCTTTAAAGGCTGACGTTCACAGCAGCAGACGCACACCTGAGGTAATACCAAGGTTGGTAGATTGAAGGTTGAGCGCTCACATGAATATATTATTTTCTATTGTAATTCAAAATAGTAAGGGTAACGATGATGTGACGCAGTTGCAGGGAAATTTTCAAATTCTTATCAATCACGCAATCAATAGAAAATCTCTTATAATTATTGGAAAAACGTATAGAACTACATTTTCTACTGTAATGAACCTAGGAATATGAATTTTCTATAAATAGAGCCCGATTAATACATCAATTATAACACTACTTATTCACTTAAAACCTAGGTAGTGTTCTACTTTACAGAAGGCAGCATAATGTAAAACGCCATATAATCAAATTAAATTCTGTCTTACACTGCAATTTCCACTCAAGTTAAAAATTAGATAACTTTACTAAACCTATATTTTACTCGTACGTAATTATATTTCTTTTTCAATGAGGCCTACACAATTTTAGAAGAAAACTTGGCCTTTACAATATAGCCAAGGTAAATTAAACTGAAAAAAGGCCGTGGTGGACAAAAATTGGTACAAAGCTGATTTTTTTTATCCACTTTAGACATACCAGAAAAGATTGGCATACCAGAAGGCTTGTGCATAACTTTTGGGGGGCCAAAAAAACAAATTTGGCACTTTTCAGTTTATCACCTAAAATTTTAAAACTATTTACCGCATTGAAAACATTTTTCAATTAGAAATTGAAGAATATATCATTTCTACATCGATCGATGTATAACAAATCGGTTGTTCATTCATAATTAATTTTCAAAAATCTGGTATTTTACCTCTGTGAAAAATGAATCACCTCCATGTTTCGATGTATCTATCTTTTAAATGCTCACTCCAACACGGAAAGTTATAAGAAAGAAGTTTTAGATCATTGAATTTACTTCCAAAAAGAGCTCTTAATTTAAAAATTTTGCAAATTTGTTTTTAAGATATGCAAAAAAACCTGAACCACTGTATACCGCTATTAGGTCAGTGACCAGTCAAGGGAGGCAAAAAAGGGTCATTGGAAATAATTAGTAACCCAGAAAATTTTTCCTACAATGTTTATGGGGTCTTCAGTGATTTAAATCCAAAAAGTTACCTATCCCTGGTGCGTATTGTAGGGTGGCCCAAAAAAACCCGAAATTTCGGCTGTGTTCAGCTATTAAAATATTCAGTTGATAAAGCTTTTTATTGTGTACAAGAGTTCATTTTTCTTTAAAATTAAGACTCACCTCAACTAATAAATTGATATAGTAATTATGGTATAAGATTGTATAATTTATTGTTGATCTGACTTGTCTTAAAAGTACCGGTATACTCCTTAACTGTAGTTTCAAAGACGTAAAAAAAAGCTTTTTCTAATTTATAACCAAATTGAGCAAGCCATAGTCGCCTCTTTATTTAGTAGGCTACCGGTAAACTATGTGTACAGACAGGAGAATGGTACAAATTTTATCATCTTAGGCTGTGTGACTCGAGTTTCAACTTTTCAACCAGACACCATAATTTTTCAGAACCGTCCAATTTAGTATCAAGAATTGCTATATATATAGTTCAACTAGAGTACCAGAATTGCACTTAGTTGTTTTTTTCTTTTGACTTACGCTTGTCAACTTGTTCACCTGCCATGACATCACAAACATTAATAACCTGCATCAAAAAGAGATTGGCGACTCATTCCAGAGTAAACTATGTATACTCTAATTAGAGCTTGGATCGTATTCAGATGTAAAGGCTATTGATTACAAAGTTAAGATCTACATTTCACAGAGTTCCTTTGTAGAGAAAAGAGAAAGTCTGTCCAGCTACAGAGGAAATATTTCCTAGTTTCTCCAAGTATCCATCCGATTACTGCTCAAAGTATGTGTGATACTCGTACCTTGAGTATTTTGAAAAAACAAGGTTTCTCAAGTATATCTAAATTCTACCTTAAACTACAAGAACATTCCAAAGGGACAACATGAACGAACAAGACTTTTAATCCAGTAAAATATACTTACACCCCCCCCCCCCCCCCCGAAGTGCTTTTGTGGCAAGTAAGAGATGGAAAGAGGGAAAAATTAGCCTTGTTCGTTCACGCTGTTCCGTTGGCATCCCTTCAACACAATTTGAAGTATTTGAAAAATAAATTCTATTTATATGTGTTTGGCAGAACTCAATGTGCCAAGTTTTCAAGTGGAGATTGAAAAAATGCAATAATTTTGAATAGCCTCTATTGTGACAAATATATAATGGAATAACTAAGTATATATTCTATAACTTACCTACCACATGAAATCAGACATCTTTGATGTGGCAAAAAAACGACTGCGGAGACAAACTATATGACAGCATGCTAGCATCAGACTTTTAGACTAGGCAACACGGTACGAGTAGTGTCAATTTGAGCATCAAGGATAATGGAATCAGCTGCTGACATAGTATCATATCTAGCATCACCGCAATTCTTTAGAGCCGCCTAATTTGATAGCATAAACTAGTTTCTATAGAATTAATTACTAATATTCTTCTATCATAAGAGTGGCCACACCGAGCTTAGTGATAGGGTTGATCACATTAACAACTGTTCCAATCTTGACAACTCTTAAATATAATGTAGTAGAAGAGTACCAGTTGGCACTAGGCTCCGTGTAGCCGTGGGATGAGACTGATTTTAAACTGAAGTTTTTTCATTTGTTTCGAACTCAATGATCCCATTCAAAGTAGTTCCCTTAGGCAGTGGCGTAGCCAGGGGGGGGCCCAGGCCCCCCCCCCCCCCCCGAAATTTCAGAAATAAAAAATTCTCAAATAACTAATAGATAAGGACTTATTAAAGCCGAAGGGTTCTATCTGTTTTGTAGTATTATAACGAACAGAATACAGAAACCCTGATTGTGTAATAGAATATGGCTACAGTTATAGTCAGATTAATGTATTTTTCAAATATTTCCTCAATATTTACTCATATAGAAACTTGTAGACTCTTTATTTAGGTGTTCAAATGGATAATTTTGATTTGAATCGAATAAAACATGTTAGAAATTGTGACTACCATAATTATTGAAATATTACATTAAATAAAACGCAATTTTTCAAGTTTGAAGTGGATTAACTTTGTTAATTATTGATAAATCACCTTTTTAATCAACTCATCTTGTAGAAAATTTAGTTTCGAAGTTAAAATTCAGTATAACCCACTCGCCTAAACGCACCAAAAGTTCATGAAATCGGGATTTTATAAATGAAAATACACAAATAAAAGCAAGATCTATGCAAGCGTGTAAAATCAGTGTGCTATGATCAAAAAATTCCGATTTCATGATCTTTGGGTTGGGTGCGTTTTATGCTAATGACAAATTATATGAAACTTATAAAAAGGTATGCTTTTTCATGTATATTTGAGTTGTATTTTTATAAACTTGAAATGCAATTTATTATCATTGTATTAATTTTGAGATTCAGTACATAAGTTAAGTATGGTTAGTTCCAAAATTCAAGGGTTTTGACTCAAAATAGTCACAGATATTAGTATATAAACCTGGCCACCTAAGATCTTGGGTAGTAATTTTTCAAAAATTTCTTTTGAACTTTAGAGCCCAACAAGTTGTCTAGATTAGCTTTTTACACCACTATAAATTTTTAAAAAATCCGGTCCCTCCTACTCCCTAATTTTCACCCCCCCCCCCCCCCCGAAATCTAATCCTGGCTACGCCACTGCCCTTGGGCAGCTATACAGCGGCCGAATCGGTCCCACTCTTAAGCTGGGTTTTCACTATACAGGGTGTTTCTAAAATAGACCGACAAACTTCGTGAGTGGTTTTCTGACATTAAAATTAAGAAAAAAGTTCCAGTAAACATGGGTCCTAAAATGCTTTGTTTCCCCCCTAGCCGCCATTTTGTTTCTTTTGCTTTCTATTTTTTTTCTCCAGAATGGTTAGACTAATTTTGTTGAAATTTGGCATGGAAAAGGCCAAGATGAAGGTCTGTTGTTAAAAAAACGAAGCAAACTTATATGACAAAATATTTCAAAATGGCGGCCATTTGGAATTTTTAAATTGAAATAACTCGAAAACTGCAGTTGTTAATAAAAAATTGTAAGAGTCTTAAAAGTTTCATTTTTTAATTTGGAACAAAATGGCATTGTTAGTTTTTTATTTGCTTCATAAAATAACTGAGTTATCGAGATTATTGGTTTTTCATTTTTTTCCATTCAAGAATCCTGTAGATTTTTACGTCTGGGGGCACTTAAAGTCTATGGTCTATTCAATGCCAATAAACGATGTTGAAACTCTTTGTCTAAGAATTGTAAATTCATGTAATACAATTAGGAACGACCCAGGGATATTTGAACATGTACGCCAGTCAATGATTAGACGTATTCTTTCTTTTTTCTTTTTCTTTTTGAGGATGAAGCCCACATAGGTCTGAGACCTGTGCGTGGGTAATGAGTTGGATGATGGTGATTGATGAGTTGGACCTACAGTTTTAGGTGGGTTCCGAACCACCGGGAAGTGATTTTACAGCAGAGAACAGTGTCTTTTTTGCTGGCCAATCTAATCGATCTATTCGATCCTGTATTGCCTCAAATGGTGGTAATTTTGAGCACCTTTTGTGACTTTTTCCTGATTTGTTTCCTTTTTGATTACTAATATGACTTTGAGCGTGTTATTCTCTGTATTTTGCAGAAAAATTATTCAAAAAAATTATATTAGTACAGTACTTGCTCTTCATAGACATAAATGTTGCTTTAATTAACATTTTTCAATAATAAATGACTAGTTTTCTGCTATTAATTTTTTTGTATAATGTTTGGTTATTTTATGAGGAAAATAAAAAACTAACCATGCTATTTTGTTCTAAATTAAAAAATGAAACTTTTAGGACTCTTACAATTTTTTATTAACAACTGCAGTTTTCGAGTTATTTCAATTTAAAAATTTCAAATGGCCGCCATTTTGAAATATTTCATCAGATAAGTTTGCTTCATTTTTCTTACAACAGACCTTCATCTTGGCCTTGACCATGCCAAATTTCAACAAAATTAGTCTAACCATTCTGCAGAAAAAAATAAAAAGCTAAAATAACAAAATGGCGGCTAGGGGGGAAACAAAGCATTTTAGGACCCATGTTTACTGGAACTTTTTTCTTAATTTTAATGTCAGAAAACCACTCACGAAGTTTGTCGGTCTATTTTAGAAACACCCTGTATAGCAGAGCTATTTAAAAAATGAGCTGTATATAGCTCCGTCAGCTACATATAGCTCTGCTACAAGTAAATTTTATGCCATTCCGTGTAGCAGAGCTACATATAGCTTGGGAGGGACCGGAGTGTTCAGTTTCCAGCCAGATGAACTTCAAAATAATTTTAACTTATGTGAATTTAACTACTCAAATAATTATTTACAATGTTCATATTATGAACAGTACGGTAATATTATATTATTCGTATTCTCGATTCAAATCAAGTTCACCTGATTGGTCGAAACGGGACATTACAGGCTTGTTTCACACTTATCCAGCTTTGGGTAACCGATGTCGTTTAGCCGGCATAATCGCATTGCATCGTATGATTTCGAAAATCGTCTAGATGTGAAGCACTCCATAATGATACAATGATCAGCCTGGTAAACGACAACGGTTATCCGACTGGATGTTGTGTGTGGAACTATCCTATTCAAACAAGATTGAAATGAAGACATCGATGAATGCTCCTTTTTGTTTAATATTGGGCCGATCCTTTCGAAACGTGTATGGGACCAGCGCTGAACGATGCTCTTTCATTTTTAAAAAAAATCATCGAAATCGGTTCAAATAATTGATGTCCAAACATTAAAAAAAAAAACAGGTCGAATATAGAACCTTGTTCTTTTTGGAAGTCGGATCAACTTTATAATGTTGTCTTTACTTCAGTCGAATTCACTTAAAAGATTCTCCATTGTTGCACAAAGAAATACACGAGAACAACAACAGCCTGCACTAGAAGCACTCTACAAAATGAGTAGATCACAGTAAAAATGCGACATCGAAGGTACCGTGGCGGCTTCTAGGGAGGGGGCAGCTACATCTAGTTCTGCTACAAACAAAAATGCACATGTAGCAGAGCTAGCTATAGCTCAGATTCCCTTTGATGTTTACCGAAACTTTTGGATAGCTCGTTTTCTGCTATATAGCTGTGAAAATGGGCTTAAATTTGCTATATAGCAAATCTCCAGTGTCACTTTTTAGTCTGATAGCAGAGCTATATAGCTGTGCTACAAAGTGTAAACCTAGCTTTAGGCCGGGTGTCCACGGACGACAATCGCAGAAGGACGTAGTTACCACAATTTTTGGAATTGTCGGTCCGGAAACGCAGCTCCGAGTCAGTACATTTGAAACAATGGCAGTCGCGTCTATCGGTGTCCACGGACCACGCGTTTTGTCGTAGGTTTTTTATGAGGTGCGCTAGGGGTACCGACTCGCCGTGCATACCACTGTCCCCTAGCTTCTGTGGTAGTCGCAGCCTGTTTCCCTCGTCGTCTGGACGACTTTTTCTGCGTTCTGTCCCAGTGTTTGTGCGTGTATATTATATTTGCTGTTATAAATATGTTTGAATTTGACACAGAACGTTTTATTATAGAAATTGAGTGTAGACCGGCGCTTTGGAATTTTCATTTACCAGAATACTCCAATAAACATTCTAAACATGAAGCATGGGAAGATGTGTGCACTATCATGGTCCCGGGATATGAGTCACTAGAAAGTGGAGAGAAGGTGGAGAAATGTTGAACATTCAACATTGTTGTAAAATAACTTATTTATAAGCAAAATGAAATAATGATGTGTAACTATCTAGTAGGCCTATGTGGTGAAATATAAACACAAGTTAAATTAATGAAACAAAAACAGTAGAGTAAAAATTTACTTTTTGTTATCATTTGAAAGGCCTAATCATATTATAAAATATACAAAGTGTCCCAGAACTAGCTGAAACATTTTATTACAAATTGTTCCTTAGGTCCTCGAGACAAATGATTTTTACAAAATCTACCTACGATGCTTGGTTTTCTGTTTGTCTGTATGTTATTGTTTACAAAAAATTCATAACTTAAAAACTGTTTGAGATACAATGTTGAAATTTTGCATAAATATTTTTGATATTAGAAACAAATTTTCATACAAAATTCTCTTAAAAATTTTAAACCATTCCAAAGTGGTGGCCGTTTTAATTATTTGATGCCAAATTTTACAAAAACTTGTTATTTTTCAAAAAGATGCCAAGAGAAAACAAAGTTAGCAAATTTTATGCAAATTTCAACGATAACTTACTTATTACGATTGGACGAAGGACAGTCGTACAGTTGAAGTTGAAAATAATAAAACACATTCTTTTGAATATATATATATATAGAATGTAATAAGTAGCACAGCAGCAGCCGCCACATACCACATCGTGGACACCAGTGAGTGCGATTTGTGGTACGCATTCTTCAAATTCCCGGTCAGTAGTACCCACTTACCACATGCGATAGTCGTCCGTGGACACCCGCCCTTAGTAGCAGCGCTGGAAGTCTTTCAACTGATCGGTCAGTTGTTCCCTATTCACCAGATTTGTCCTTGTGATTTTTCCTTTTTGTAAAATTGAACCATGTCCTAATAGGACGTCATTTTGGAACATTAACTTTGGAGAACATTTAGAAGACTGTGACCGACCAGTTGAATGCCAAACCAATTGAGACTTTCAGCGCTGCTACTAAGTGGGAATGACTCCGCCGGTATATAGCCGCCGAAGGGGACTACTTTAAAGGACTACATTGTTCTTTGAAAAAAAAAATAAGAGGAAAGTTCCCTTCAGTGTCTCTTGGAACTCTTGAAATGCCTCTCACATTGAACGTGTTCACAAGCTGACTTGCCTACACTACTCATTATCAATGTCAAATCCAACCTCGAAACATGATTTCAGACACCAACAAACATAAACTACCATGGATGAAGATAAGGCCCATGTTATACGAGCAGCTTTAACGCGACAGATTTTACGTCGCGTACACACCAAGCCTACCGGGCAATAGACTTCCCTGTGGGGAAGTTATACGAGCGCTATATCTGTCGCGTCGGACCCTGTAAAGTCAGCGTCAGCGAACAGGCAGCAAAAACGCGGCCGTTACTATTATACGGGCAGCTTTGACGCGGCAGATCTCAGCAAAACCACCAGTGTTGCCACCTCTAGTATAAGTTATTTATTTGAAGTTTGCAGTAATTATGGTGACAACACTGCTCACCACACATTCAATAATTATATATTATTATGATCACCCAGACACATATTATTATAGTGGGGTATAATAAATAGGAATAAAATTATATTTAGTAGCAATTTCAAGAGTCGGGATTCTCTTTAATATCTGTATGTTTTTTTTAATAAACTCTGGATGTTATGTAGTATCACCCAGAGAAATTATTATTATTCCTCTGGCGTATTCACATGAGTTCGCAGGTTCACGTAGACAGCATAATTTTATTGTTGTGTTGTGACCTTCGTCAAGTTTCGTATTAGCTCCACCACTGAGCGTTTGCGTCGACGACGCGTCGTTTTTTCTGCTCGTGTAACAGCTCAGTTTTTTATGATCAGCGTCAGCGTTTCATCTGTCGCGTCAAAGCTGCATGTATAACATGGGCCTAACGGCGACGTTCCATTATGTAAATTTACAGTTACTGAAGAGTAGTATTACAACGCCAATATCCTCTACATTCATAATTCATGTTTTCGTTTTTTTAATAATGCAAGATGAATGCAAGCATAGCGAGCGTGATTTAACAACAGTCAAAAGAAGTTCACGTTTACTTCATTTACCTTTATCCCAGAAGGTTCATGGTGAGAAGAAAAGTTGACAGGTTAAAAATCGAGTTATAATGAAGAGTAAATTCTAATTGGTAAATGTACAGTGAATCGCATTGCAATTTTGTAAAAATTGAATGTAATGATTTAATTTGATTTTGATGAAACGATTCTATACTAAAATTTAAGCCAAAATATGACAGAAAATAATCTGAAGAATCGCTCCAAGGTCTCTTGGTCAAGATCTCAAGGTCTCTATCTACCTTGGCTAAGTAAGTATTTGAGATACACATTTCAAGAGAAGCTGGGTGAGTTCACGGAAAGGGGAGACAATGTAAACAACGTGTGCAAGAGTGTATCTTCGAACAAGACCGATTCACAATTAACTACAGAAATACAATTAACACGCAGTATATAAGTGAACCGGTAACTGTGACAGCGAATGTGATACTAAACTAAATGTGAACTGGTAGAAATTAATTGATCGGTCCACAGCTGATATGAGTCATCACTTTGACACAAACGCAAACGTTTGTTTTGGTTTGTCTCCCGTTTACGTAAACAGAGTTTAGGTGTAAACTGACAAGTCAGCGAGAAGCAACACTACAAGCCAACCCAGCCGTATTTATCTAGAGTAAATTCTTGTATTAATTAGTGTAATACAATGTGAATTATTGGGGTTAAATTTTTATCATGAATAAGACCTTTGTTGGGGAAGCTGGGTTGACTTTTAGTGTAACATCTACTCACCAGCTTGTATCCCGGTCAACTTGCTTTGGCATTTCAAGAGTTCCTTGAGTCCTGAGACACTGAAGGAACGTTCATACATACGGCCCAAGAACTTTAGATACTATAAAATCAGTATAGTTACTTTTCTCGCACACCTCGTAAAATATAATAGGTTTGATAAACAAATCTTTCAGAAGTGTAGTGTCATTTTATTTTAACAAAAAGTAAAATAGTAAAAGTAAACACTTCTGACAGGAAAACTACAGCCTCCTTCCTCTGCGTCCACCTTTTCTGCGGGTGCTATCCGAAGGGATTGGTGTGACATCTTCAATCCTACCAATTTTCATGTTGGAACGAGCCAACGCCCTCAGAGCTGACTGTGCGCCTGGGCCTGGAGTTTTTGTCTTATTACCACCAGTGGCACGCAACTTGATGTGTAGTGCTGTTATGCCCAGCAGCTTGCATTTTTCAGCTACATCCTGTAGGACAAAACATTCAAATTTTTACTAATCCGACATGGTTTGGTAGTTTCACACTTTTCAGTAACAGTCAAGTCTAGGGTAGGGAAAATCAGGTAATTTCAACTCAGATAAGCTATCAAATGAGACGTTTTCAAAATAAATTGCTTTCATTATTAATTTCATTGAAAGTAGAATTATTAAAAAGTTCTATAATAATGAAGAAGTTTCCCCAATACACAGATGAATAGTCTTCTTGGAAGAATTCCACTAATGAATTCTCAAGTTGTTATACTCTATTGTTTATTTGCATTTTATCTTCAGTAAAAATGTTACGGTAGTACTTTAGTGGAATAGATTCCATCAATCCTGGAAGTCTGAATCTTAAAGATTGAATAACAATATGCTATTACAGGTTATTCAATTAATTTGAAGAATTAATGATCATTCAATAGGAAAGTATAGGAAAATAAAGATGCTTCAATGTTCAATGAATACGCAACCCTATGATCAATGACAGAAATCTACTGGAGAAATGATTGAATTGTAAAAATACGTGATGATGTTGAAGATCCATCTTGTTTCCACTAATATAATAAAAACTGAAAAAGAAAAAAACACTCAAGTGGAAATTATGACTCACGTTATGGCGTGACGGCCGTTTCACTCTGTTGTCAAGAGCATCGTCAGACGACCCATAGTACACTGATTTAAGGTATGAGTTTGAGGGTTACTGCTGTTGGGAGGGTTGAGTGGGGGGGGGGGGGTTGGAGTAGGCGGGAGGTTTGAAAAAATTCCAAAATTATGAAACCATTCCTAGGACTGTAAGCTTAATAAATTAAGAACAACGAACTGTTAAGAAGAAACGATCACAAGTAGAGGTCTTTATATCGCGTAAATGTAGTAGTAATTGGCAGTGTTTAATAAATTTACCTGAGCAGCCAACATAGCAGCGTATGGTGAAGCTTCATCACGATCTGCCTTCACTTTCATTCCTCCAGTAACACGAGCAATAGTTTCTCTGAGAAAAGAAATCATTTGAATTTTACCAACACTTCAATCGGTATGTGAACACATTAATATAATTTATGAATAAGTTAAAAGCCTGAAGGGAGTCCTTGAAGCTTATATAAGAAGGAACTGAAATACAATGGTGTGGCTGTGGCCCACACATTTGACATGAATCCATTTAAAGACTCTATAGGTATACCCAGTGAGCTAGTGAGCATGATTATGAATCATTATGTTCAGTCATTTCATATGTAGCGTGAAATGATTGTATTCAATAGGCTACAATTCAAAACGACTAATGAAATTGATTTGATAAACTGTATTTTGGAATTACATTGAGTGCACGGTGACTAGCAAAGTAAGTTACAAAAATTCCCCGACTTTAATACAATTTTCCCTGACTAATATGAGGTATTAGCCGGCATCGCTTCGCTCGCCTTAACCATTTAGCCAGGGGATAGATTATTATTATTATTATCATCATCGGCTTGGGGATCTGTGATGGGTCCACATTTATTTTCTACCTGTAGTGTACAGGGCAACAGGTTGTTGGGTTGTGGGAGAGTACAACTATTGTTCCTAGATCTATGAATGCCCATTGTAATGACTAGTATGAGAACTGGACCCAAAGGTGATTTGCCATCTGAAGATAGCTCGATTTAGAGTAATGTGGAGTACTGAGCTACACATGCAGAGTGACAAAATCTCAATAAAGTGACAATGCTTGAGAGTTGATTCTCTATTGGTGAAGATTGTGATTGTAAGCGATTCATGATTTGCTTCAAATCAACAAAGAAGTGCCGAGATGTGGGTATTGAATATGTGTATATTATTTGTCTTTATATACCCTACTTCAGGAATTTACAGAGAGCTTTCTTGTAACTGAATTGGAACAAAATATGAAAGACTTCATGTCAAATACAATTTTAATATTCGATGTTAATATTGCCTACTAGATTACCCATTTCCTATAGATTTAGTTACCTCAAGGGTGGTAAATCCCCCCCCCCCCCCCGCTACTTTGATAATGTACTATCTTTGAAACCATTCCAAGACCTACCATTGAAATTCAATCTAAAAAAAAAACTATTACTTGATAAATTATGTTTTTTCTAAAATAATATTCTGAATATAGATTATCTTATGGATGTATATTCTCGAAAGATAAATAAAGCAAATTCGAATACAATACTGCAATTATTAAGTGACAGGTTCTGATAAGCCCACGCTTAATTAATAGTGGCAAACGAACTCTTCAGTCTCCCTTTACAGTTGGCCTATATATCAAAGCTATCCTCAGAATTTTGACGAATATTTATGACTCTCCTAGTCTTAAGGGAGGGTCTGGGAGAATAGTCCTCTCCAGGAAAAAAATTTAAAAAACAACCACTCTAAAACCATATTTTTAGCGTTTCTAGACATAAATCATTCTATTTCAAGTCGCATTATGGGTTTAAGGGGATGTTATCTACCGGGGATGTTTACCCCTTAGCCTTGCCTCTTTGAGCAATACACCAATCTTATAATTGTTTTTGACGCTTGGGCCCAAAATTAACAATCTTTGAAATGTTTGACCTTCTCAAGAAACACATGGCGAAGGCTAAAACTTAAAAGTTTAGTATCCAGGTTCATTAAAGACAATATGACGAGTTCCAAGTACATTTTTAGAAATATTCCCATAGAAGGCGCAAAAATCAATAACTAGTGTTCTTATTAAATGTTGTATAAAATTCCCTCTCCCATCACTGGTCCAGTTGGACGGTTAAGGCGAGCAAATTGAGTGATAGATTTCAATATAGTACTGGACAAAAAATCGAGATGGAGGGCTGACTGCCAAGCAAACATACAATTGAATAATTCTCAAGAGTTCACAGGACCAGACTGGAACAAAAACAAGTTATTCCAATTCAAATAAAAAAAGGTAGCCTATAGTTTAGGATGAGACGAATGGATAAAAAGCTCTCATCAAAACAAGAAACTAGCAGAATTAGATGGATAACTAATCAGCAATAAATTAATTATGCTGTAAAACTCTCTTGAAACTTGAGTGAGATCTGATCTGAAGTACTGACAACTTCATAAATGTGCATTACAACGCAATTCAAGTCACTATGATGGTAGACTCAACTTCCCAGAAAAAAAATAATTAATGAACTAACAACAACGAAAAGTGGGTTCTTAGGCAAACGATTCATAAAAGCAATGATTCTTCAAGACGATCGGCATTTCCTCTGTCTCTGCCTCACGATCTCTGACCAACGCCTAGACCAATTGCTATGATTTTTCATATGGATGTTCCTTATTCCTAGGCCCAGCGATGTATATATATTTTTTTCAAATTCAATATGGCGGCCTGTTTACGAGGTATAAAGCGAAATTGTATCAATATGAGCTCCCTTCTTATATACAGTTAATTTTGTAGGTACTGAATCTCAGGTGTGACAGACGGGGAGATTTCAGGAGCAGAATGTGACGTGCTTACTAGTTGCGCACGCATCCAGGAACGGCAGGAGCTTCTGAGTGCAGACACATTCAGCACCAGCTGTGAGCAATGACGTCACTTCATTTGCTCGACTACGAGAATGTTTTTTTTTTAGGAATAAGCGAATAACATCGTCTGACTAGTGACAACTACTTATCTGTTTATCTTTTAATAAAAAATCCTAGTAAGATTGATAATTCTCAACCTGTTGTCTCTTCAGAGTCAGTCTCCAACTATGAGCTGTGCATGCTCTCGCCTCCAATAGTCATTGCATGAAAACAACAATGCGCATGAACGGGCGTTTGACAGAGTAGAGCAGTAGAGAATAGCGCTAGGACCGCTTGTGAATTGGCCTGACCGTGATGTATAGTTAGCCCAACAACGGGCTGGAGAACTCGCTTGCAAACAACTAATTTCGGAAAGGGAAACTTATTTCTAGCTTATCCTGGGGGAAGGTGTTTTGAGGATACTGATTTAGATAAAAGTCACAAGACATCTATCACTCTTGGAAGTTCAAGTTCATCGTTGCTCTGATAGAGATGATATATTTTCCACAAAAAAGGAGCTACTCATATACCTATATATTAGGGCACATAGGCTATCAGGGAAATGAAATTAGTTTATCAGATATTATTCTATTCAAGGAAAGCTGACAAAAGGATGGAGAACTCGCTTGCAAACAACTAATTTTGGAAAGGGAAACTCATTTGGGAAGCTTATCGTAGTTCACAAGACATCTATCAATTGAACTTCAAGTTCATCATTGCTCTGATAACACAGATTTATTTTCCACAAATGACCTATGTATCAGGGCAATGGAATAAATGTATCTATAGAGTAGATATATTTACGACCCGTTAATAACTCTCCAATTGGTAGGGAATAGAGCGCATGCGCGACCTGTTTGCATAAAACAACAAAAACCCTAACCAACTAACCTTTCTATACTTATGAGGGATACTGTATCAAGAATATAAAGGTTATTAAGCTTAGTTTTTTGTTGTTTTATGCAGACAAACAGTGGCCATAGCTTCACTACACAGTTCGCGCATGCGCTGTATTCCCTACCAATTGGAGAAATAAAGCTGGGCATTCACGTTCCAACTTGCAGTACTGCTAGATGGATAGTCGACTCCACTCACGCTCCTACTTACAATCCAACTTTATTCCTAATCAGCTGTGAACGTAGCTCTTGAGCCGAAAAATGTAACCGAAGTTGCCCGAACTTACCCGAAGGTCATGCACTGACTGAGATAAGATGGACGACTTTGATCCGACTGCCCCACACACGCTCCAACACCGTCGACATTCGTAAGTCGTCCCTCTAGTGGTCCATCTAGTCGTCCATCTACAATTCCAACCATCCAACAAGCCCATTCACGTTCCGTTTTCGGATCCAACCTTGAAGGTTGGACTGCAAGTGGTACTGCAAATCGGAACGTGAATGCCCAGCTTAACGGGTCGTGATATATTTACCACATAAAAAGCAGCTGTTTATATATCCATTCATCAGGGCAATGAAATTAGTATATCAGCTGATAAAAGATTCTATAAAAATCCTGATCGCATTTATTCACGTCTACAGCTGATGATAACTCAAAATATACAGAGTGGTCCATATGTATGGGAACCCCTAAATAAATTGGAAATTTATTGTTACAGCCAGAATACTGTAACTTCCAGGATAAGTTATTGGTCAAATACTCTTCCTTCTGACGTACAACTAAATTTCTACCCCTTCTCAGGGGATGGCCAAGGGGTTGTAACTCAAATATTTTAAATGGGAACACCCATTGTGTGACACATCATTTTAAAGGTCTCTTTGAAACAAGAAAAATTACATAATAAAAATGTAGTGTTTTGGAAGAGCTGGACGCCCTCAGTTTACATAATAAAAATTTTCTATGATACTTGTATTTAAAATGGTGGCCGATTGAAATTTAGGTTTTCAAATAAATAATTGGTATAGTAATGACACTTAAAATGTTCATATTTGATCAAAATTTTATTTAACAAATACCCAAATAATTTTAGAAAATTCTGTTATTTATAAAGTAAATTGTTTTAGATACGGTATTTGCAATTTTTAAAAATAAATTGTTACACTGCATTTTTGATTTGAAATGTTTTGGAACTGACACAACAATTCATGAAATTGAGAAAATGCTATGAAAGTGACCTCATAAATTTTAAATTTTTTTAAATTTAAAGTAGTTACAATTATTGAAATAAATAATTGGTTACACAATGGAGGGTTCCCATTTAAAAAAATTGAGTTACAACCCCTTGGCTAGCCCCTGAGGGGTAGAAATTAAGTTGTACGTCAAAAGAAAGAGTAGTTGACCAATAACTTATCGCGGAAGTTACATTATTCTAGCTGAAACAATTTCCAATTTATTTATCGGGTCCTATACATATGGACCACCCTGTATTTTGAAATCTATTACGAATTCCCTATGGTGAAACAACTATTTCCTATATAAATAGTAATATATAGATAAATAAATGAAGGGCTGAGAACATATCCTTCTGTTCGCCTCAAAAAGGATGAAGTAGTGGGTCAATTTCATTGGCAAACGAACTTGATCTGCATCAAGGTTCCAAGAATATGTGCTTAAAATTTGAAGTTGATTGGTCAAAGCGTTCGAAAGTTATCGTCGAACATAAAATACAAACCCACAAACATACAGGAAAAGCCGCGAGCCTCGTCACAAGTCACTCGCTACGCTCGTCCAAATATCTACTCTATATATAGCTACATTAGTATGGTAGATCATTTTTGTGGAAAATAGATCTGTGTATCAGAGCAATGATAAACTGGAACTTCAAGTGATAGATGTCTTGTGAATTTTATCTAAATCAGTATCTTCAAAACAGCCATTTTTCGTTGCCACCTTTCCCTACGATAAGCTTCCCAAATGAGTTTCCCTTTCCGAAATTAGTTGTTTGCAAGCGAGTTCTCCAGCCCGTTGGGCTCACTGGTATAATTATTATTAGGTATATAATTACTACAAAGTTTTCCCGATATTTTTTACATTCCCTGACTTTTCCAGAATTTAAAAATTCATTGGCTTTTTTCCCGGTATTCCCGGTCACTAGTCACCCTGTGAGTGTCTAATAAAACTATTATTTAGAATATTTTCGGGTTCATACCCCCCCTCTCAACGGGCAATCTTAACCCTTCGAGTGGGCTAATTATGAACAATGTGTCAAGGCTTTCAGGGTGTTTGAACAAAAAAATTTATTCACTTTTTTTGTTGGAAACTTTAAAGTTCATTTAGTCAAAACCAAATGTGACATTAAAAAAATCGAAAAAAATAAATTGCGGCTTATGTGTGACCTTGAAGTGTACATTTCGAGTATTCTTTGTGCGTGCTACAAATGGAAACGAAAAACACCATAGCAATGAAACTTAGGGACAATTTTCTTTAAAATATGCTCTTTACAGTGGTCTATTTTTAATAACAAAATATACATATATATATATTTTTTACAAAAACCTTTTTTTATTGCATTGTTCAGTGAAATTTTCAGTTTTAAATTCAGATTAGCATACGTGGGTTTTAATTCCCTACTCAATGCAATTTTTTTTCTTATTATATGTATTCGTTTAGAAACATAGTTTGTTTGAACAAATCAATGTTTTTACGTGCGCTCGTGCGAGGAATGAAGGGGCGGTATGGATGGGGCGGTAGCCTTCCCGTTCTCGACTGAGCGGCCGGGAGTAAACTTGGGGATTCCGTTGTCGTCATGAATGTGTTGTGTTGTAACCGATTGCATTGGCATACGACTTTCACTTGTTTATCTTTTTCTAGACCTTTTAGTCACCTTTGAGTTACAGTTTATTTACCGTTAGCGCCATGGTGGAATTAAACATTATAAAAATTTGGTAATTGCCAACTGTTTCAACCCGTCAATGGGCTCATCATTAGATATTATTGTTATTTATTATTCATTATTTGTAATTTATAATTTACTATTAAAATTTATAATTATCATTTATAATTTATTATTATTATTATCATCATTATTATATTTATTATTATTAATTATTTATATTATTATTATCATCATTATTATTATTAGTCTATTATCATTACATTAGACCTAATAGTGTATTATCATTATCATTATCATTATTTTTAGTCCATTACTATTATTAGTATTTCATTATTAGTCTATTATCATTAGACCTAATAGCCTATTATTATTAAATTATTATTATTTCTATTACTATTAGTCTATTATCATTGGACCTAATAGTCTATTATTATTATTTCTATCATTATTTTCTATTATTATTAGTCCAATAGTATTATTTTAAGTCTATCATTATTATTATTGGTTTATTATTAGTCCATTATTATTATTATTTCATTTTATTTTATTATTATAATTGTTATTATTATTATCCAAATGTTATAATTTTCAAATGCAATAAATGTTCGTTATAAATAATACCATAGACGAACCATCACCACTTAACCTTACTCCCTGATCTATGATAATACTATGTGGTTGGTGTATTGCGATCTCATTTTCCTTCGCCGATCATCGGTAGTTTCGTAAATATTGTAACGCAATAGCAGATTGTGGACGTTCACTAAAACAGGTTTGATAAATAAAGATAGGCACGTCAACAGAGAAGGATCGAGCGAGTCGTCACGAGAGGGGCAAGTGGCCTGTTGGTAGAGTGGTAGATGAGAGAGACTGAATTGCGAGCTTCACTACACTCAGCGCTACGAGTGTCGAACTCCCTAACTATTTTTCTTCAACGCCACAGTCCAGAGGCATTCAAACACTCTTAAATGCAAGGTATACAATCCAAGGTTATACCCGAATATTATACTTTAAATATTCGTAAGCACATGTTTGTGAATCATTACAAGACTATATTTCGGCAATAAAATGGTTGACTCAAACGTGTAAATACGGTTTATTTCTCGATCTCGCAAGACTGCATCTGTGACAAGTATTTGTAAACACATATATGACTTTTGATAAGGCGTATGCTATTGTTTTTGAGATGGATGTGGTTGAAAAGTCAACATAGATACTGCTGAGTTGAGTCCCGGGGTTTTTGTTTTTGAAGGGTGAAGCCCATAGGTCTGAGATCTGTGCGTGAATAATGAGTGATTGCGATTGATGAGTTGAACCTACAGTTTTAAGTGGGTTCCAAACCACCGGTAACTAATTTTACAACATAGAAGTCTTTTTTACTGGCCAATCCAATCGGTCACCCTTACAGAAAGGGCCCAGGAGAACGTTGCTTATCTAATCTGATTGAGCAGATACCTGCTACGGCTCAAGGCTAACGCTTCCCCGTTCATGGTTTCTACAGTCTGAAAATTCTCTTGTTTTTGAAAACCATTCAGTCAAGAAAAATGTTTGATCTCCTTGTATTATTTAAACAAGAACTGTCCAGGTGATACACAATCATAATTATTCCATAACTGGGTCTGATGGTTTTTGATTCATACTCTAAGTGGATTGAATGTTTTGGACTTGGAAAAAATCCCGAAGTAAACAGTTGTCGCATCTTTCATGCATTCTATACCCAAGCTACACTGAGCATTCATTTGGACCAAAATGGAAATGTATCATACTATTCAAGAAAAATATTAATAATATTTTCAGGCTAATTGTATTTAGGTTGAGTTTTTTCTCCACTCACCTTCCTGACAAATCTGTAACATGTACAAAAGTATCATTGAAGCTGGCGAAAATGTGTGCTACTCCAAATACAATCTCTCCCTCACGAACTTGAGGGCCAAGTGACACCTGAGGCTGTTCCTGCTGTTGTTTTCCCTTTCTTGGAGCCATGACTTCTTATGCTCTATTTCTGGAAAAAACATGCATTTAACCACGAGTTATTTTTGGAAAACAATATTGCCAACGCTTAATGATGACGATTACAAAGAGATATTAGTGGTAAAAATTATGCCAAAAATACTCAGCTACTGTAAACATTGACAGCTGCATTTAATAGCTTGAAATATAGGGATAGATGAATGCCACAATGCAAAATATCATGTCAGCGCCAGAAATCGAAGAACTGTCAGTCAGGCGTCTTAAACTAGACAAACCACTTGCTGACTAGAAAATTTCTCTAGTAATGAACAAATTCTAACAAGAATAGATATTTAAATATTAAACTATCTAAATATTTGGAAGTATTAAAAGATTTATCCCAGCTAGAATTTAAATTACGGTATATAAATATCAAATTATCTACACCTCTTCGAACTAAATAAAACCGGACTGTCAACATATCCCATTTCATACTTCAATTTTTATAACTTGGCTCAGACCACACTGACAACCTCTGTGATGTTTGACATTCAGCCATCACGGTTCCCCGAGTGATTTAGTGGTTAAGACGCCTGGTCGGTAATTGGGAGATCCGTGGTTGATTCCCGGCAGTGATTAAATATTTTTGTGTTGCAACATTCATCGATTTTCATTAATTTAATGCGGTTGTCAATGTCAGCATTGACGGAGGTCTTTGACATAATTTCGGTTATCATTGAAAGAAAATTCTAAACTAATTACTTTGGCAATATGCATTTGGTGTGAGCAAGTGAATGTTGGATTTTAGGTAAACAACTATTTATTTTAGAAGTCGTGTTAGAAGTCTGGCAAAGACTAGAAATGAACACAATCAAATTAGATAACTGGATTCCAAGAGATAGGCTACATAAAAGATAAGATAGGAAGAAGATTTCAATAAGATAGGGATAAAATGCAACACCGAACACCAATTACCGGTTTTTTAATCCACTTAGTGATTTGAGTTGATGTTCCAACTTGATCATTTTAAATCTTATTGAACTTTTAAGTAGCCTATCTCTTGGAATCCAATGATCTAATTTGGGTAATTGTGCCGCAGATGTTAGCAAATAAAAAATCACTTGAAACTTCACCAAATTGTAGTATTATGTCTCCTGATCACAATTATCAAGTTTTTAAGTGTCGGTCTCAATTAAATAATTAATTATTCAATTTTGAAAACCTACCTTTCGAACAGAGTCCCAAAATGACTACCTTCAGCAATTAACTTTAATTGAGTGTTTTGAATGCATAAATCTTTGCAACACAATAATTTGCATTTTAATTTATTAATTATTTACTCATGCAATTTATCTACTTAATAATAAAGGCATTTTCAATTTGTTCCAAAATCTCATCACTTGATGCATTACATACCTGTAGCCAGCTAGCCACAGGGCCACAGCCTGGGTTTTAGGCTTTTGGATGTGCAAAGCCTGCAAACATTTCGCGCAAGCGCAGAAGCGTAGTCTGCGTGAATGGAACGAAGTGGAATGAAAACTGGAATGGACCTGCTTAACCAAACCTTTCCTAACCTGGCTAGATGTGACTGAACCACCTTTGAAATACCTTTAAATATTTACCTTTAACCCTTTTAAATATTTACAGAGGTAGTTCAGTCACATCTAGCCAGGTTAGGAAAGGTTTGGTTATGCAGTTCTATTCCAGTTTCCACTGATGTTCTGATGTAGATGGCACTGATATAATCCATTGGCACTAATCCTTAATGGCACTCTATTGCTCTAACTATCTGTTCGTCTATGATGTTATGCTTAAGGCTTTTCAGAGTCGTATTTATGTTCAAAAGGTGAGTTTATAATATTGAATAATTAATTATTTAATTGAGACCGACACTTGAAAACTTGATAATTGTGATCAGGAGACATAATACTACAATTTGGTGAAGGTTTCAAGTGATTTTTTATTTGCTAACATCTGCGGCACAATTACCCTAATTTGATTGTGCTTATATCTAGTCTTTGCCAGACTTCTAAAATAAATGGTTGTTTACCTGAAATCCAACATTAACGGTAATTATTTAGTATTGTACGATCGGTAAAAGTTTAGGTAACCTAACCTGGCATTTGACTTCTTTAGCCTAGTCTCTGTTATATTTACTCAACAGCAAATGTCAGTAAATCATGTTTTTGGAGAAATTTTAAAAATTGACATTTTTGATTTCGTTTGAAATTTCTCATAGCTTAATTTCTCCCTGGAGGATAAAAATTAGATATAAAATAATGACGGATCACAACATGAATACCAACAAACCTAACCTCGAAACTGCAAACAGTTCTAAGCCCATAGAGTTCAATAGTTCACGTTAACATTAACAAATAACCGAACAGCATGTAATTTTAAAATATTTATCAGTACTACAATTGTTGAAATGACGAGAAAATATAACAGGTTAAATAAAAAGTCATTACAATGTTAGCATGAGTAATGACTTCGGTTGATAACGGTAATCTGATCAGTTCGAATTCTGGCTTCTTAAAACATTTAATTGGATTTAATCGGTTGAAAAACATTCTCGAAATCATAATTCTATATAATAAGTATTTGATAACTAATTGAGAATAGAGATTGAAAACAACTTACATTCTTCTTGACACGCTGAAGCTAAACGGAAAAGGAATATGGATAGAACCAATGCTGCCACTACCTCTAAATTTAATATTGATGACGAAAAATGAAGGCTGAAACATTTGGAGAAAACACTCTCATGAAAAATATTCAGTTATGATCGCAAAATATTATAAAACAATAGAAATGAATAATTTTTGATTGATTGATTATTTAATTTCTGAATGAATTACAATAGCTTAGAAAAGTCAAAATTTATTTTCCCCAGCTGATGGAGAGGAGGAGAGAGCGCCAGAAGTGGTCAACGACAATGATGGTCGACGACAAACGGGGACGATTTTTAGACTGCATCTGACGCTGCACGCACTCGACAGAGTGAGTCTTTTCAGGAATCAGGTCCACTCTGTCGCCGATCAACTTTGTCGTTTGGTGAAGAAATAGAAATCGACCCACTCTGTCGCTGCACACACCCGACAGAGTGGGTCTACAAAGGAATGAGGTAATTATATCGATTCTCTTCTATCGATTCATTGTAACTAATCGATATGGTATAGACTTCGGCGAGCCAGAAGATTGGCTGTATCTGTATAACCTGGCTTTGCCTCGAAATTTGAATCGTATTGTTCATGGTGTTAAAAAGGTGTTTCTTTTATACAACTTCTTTGTGGATGTTGTATCTCTCATAGGTTAAAATTCTTCGTGAATTTCCACATATTAGTTTGATTGTTCCAGTTTTTACCTTCTTCATGTCATTCATAAATGATGTTTATTGCAGTGTTATTCCTAATATTATGTTATACCTACATTTTATTATAAATTGATAACAGTTAAAAATAATTTAAACAATTTTGATCAAAATAATAATAATCATAATTATAATACTAGAACGAACTGATATTACTCCTTATATTATAACATTGTTAAAGACTCATAAAAGCCATGCATACCATGTTTAATACCATAATTTTTAATAAACTTCCTCTTGAAATAAGAATGTTACCAGAAAAAAGCTTTAAATCAGTAATTAACAAATGGTTAAGAAAAAAGCCATTTTATAATTTGAATGAATACATGGAGAGGCTGACGAAGCTTCTTTTCAGGAGTGAAATGCATTCCTCAAGCATCTCCAATATATGTGAATAAAACATTATTTAAAAGTGAAATACAGTGTCAGTTTTAATATTAGATTGTTCATTAAGTATTTCATCATGGAAAACATCACAGATGAATACATGTATTAGTGACTTGAAAATATGATTTTAATTTTTGTTCAAACTTGTGTATTTTAGTGTATGAAATATTTTAGGTTTAGGGGAAATGACACTATTATTCATTTGTTTTAGCTGAGATTCAACAACTTAAACTATGTTATGATTATATTGACAAAGCCTATTGCAATGTTTTATTTTTTAATGGCAAATAAAGATTCTTATTCTTAATTTGCTCTTCGAATTTTGGATAATATGCCACTGTGGAGTGAGCATATCAAATACAACATTGAACTCTTGAAATTTAAAGAGCATAGAATACTTACTGATGTATTATAATGTAAAATCGGTTTCAAAATAAAAATATATATGAAAAAATGAGAAGAATTACGTATGTAGATAAATAATAAGATTGAATGGTATCCAGCCAGAAATAGTAGTTAGCAGCCAAGAGGAGAGTAATTTCAATTAATGCACAACTTAACAAATATACTTTATTACGATTATCATGAAAATATTATTTACATCATTTTATTAAAAGTCGTTTAAACATAAATTTTTTTTCACAACCATGAACACAGACAAAAGGCTCTTGTCTAGCTATTTTCGAATTAAACATAAATGTGGTATTTTTTATAGTAGTTATAGCAATTTCTGTAATTGGTTGTGTTATTTATAATTGTTATTGCAGAAAACCTATTAAAATATTATTTCTGACATATTTTTAAACTATCAATTGTCCAAAATAAAACTACCATCAAAAGAATTGCACCTTACAATGTATTGCAAGCCAATAAAGAATTACTGAGCTACTTAACAAACTCTGACTTGAAATGTAGTAATGATAGACATGAACAATTGCTAAACTATTGCGTGATCACACCTAATTAAAAACAAAATTAGAATCATCACTAAAAAAATCTGAGGAAGAACAGATAGGGTTTGTGAATTTCATAAAATCTCTGGAGGTTATTGTAAAAATGCAGCAGGAAGACCATATAATTGAAATTCTAATTCTCACAAGTCAATGTAGGTCAGAGGAAATTGAAATATCAAACTAAAAAATGAACGAAGCTAATGAAAGATCTGAAAATTATTTAATAGTATTTAGGAATCATAACAACAATAGAAATAATATATTTAGTTGAAACGTTTTATAGTGTACAAGAGTTCCTTTTACATAAAAATCGAGCCTCACCACAACTAATTGATACAGTAATTTATGGTAACTATTGTAGAAGATTGTATAATTATTGTTGATGTGACTTGTCTTGTACACCTCAATAATGGCACAAACTTGAGGCTCCAAGAAGACTTCATTTATCAAATTATACTTTATTCCAGTGTTTATTATAGAGCCTCAAACCTACTCATAGAGGAGAGGACAGAGCTGCCAATCTCATAATCAAGTTTTTGATGTTGTTGAGGTCGATTAATTGAAATTTAACTGTCGATATTTTGTATGTATCAATATTGCGAACCCTAAAGGTCCACTCTGTCGCAGGCCCACTCTGTCGAGAGGACAAGTAATAAGAATAGACCCAGTCTGTCGCTGCATGCACCCGTCACACTTGGACTACTCAGGAATGTGGACCACTCTGTCGTCAGCGTAAAATAAAAATCGCCACCCTCTGTCGTCAGCATAAGATAGAAATAGACCTCATCTGTCGTCGACTACTTTTGGCGTCGTCCCGAGAGGAGACAATGGTTGAGTTAGGCCGGCCACACACATAAACAGTCGAGGTGAGGCAAATGACTTTCGTCAAGACGCTTGACTTGCCTTGCGGCAAAGCGGACACACACAATAGAAGGTGAGGCAAGTCATGGCCAAAATTTGGCTCGGTTTCACAGCCATGTGGCGACTGTGCTTTCGCAGAGTGAACTTGCAGTTCTAGTGTTTCACTATAGTAGTTTCATTATAGAAGTTTCTAGTGTATCTAGTAGCGTTAATCGAGGCATGATGGATGAGGAGGAAGAGATCGTTTTAATGATGTCAAATTTCATTCAGTTGCTGGATCGAATGTTAAAAATAGAAGAATGTGGGTACACCCTATTAATCAGGTGTGCTCACCCCCCCAAGCCTCACCCCCATAAATTCAGCCCTCCCAATAAATTAGGCACCCCTACAAAAAAAAGAGTGAAAAAATAAGCCCTCATATTCAGTGGCGTACCGAGGTTTCAAGCGCCCTGGAGCGGAAGTGTCTTACGATGCCCCCCCCTACCCCACAAAAAAAAAAATCGGTCTCACACTCAACCACCCGATTGGACTGTTTTTAATATAGTGGTCATTTAAAGAATCCGTCCTCTAACTACGCCGTATTTGTCAGAGATACGAATCTCTGATGAAGGATTTTTTGCCAGGCCAGATTCTACTTTAATCAATTTCCAAACATCTTGTTTTGGATTTTTTTCATTTTTCTATCAATTTATTTGCAGTTAATTTTTCTAGAATTTTGTCATTCCTATAAAAATGATCTTTTATTTTGGAAGGAGGATTCAAAAGTGAAGTATTTCAGTCCTGTTCTTGTTAATATAAAAACCATTGAACTTCTAGTGGATTTATTTTTTCAGAATAAATTCCGTCTTCATTCAATTACTTGGAATTGTTATACCTTTTGTCACCCAATATAAAATGTTTTGGCTTTACTACTTTAGACTATTTACTACTTTTGATTCGACCGTTTTGCATTCTGTCTATTAGTAAAGCATTTACGGCTAAATTAACTCATGAACCAATTTCTTTCATTCATTGAACCGATTTCTTTCATTCAATGAACCGATTTCATTCATTTGACATGAATGTTCCATTTAGTAATGCGCAGCGATGTATAGGCTACATACGGGTTTTTTAAATTGTGTTGCATTTTCCCCTTTTGGCCTTCATTATACGAGTAGTAATACATATTTTTGTTAGTAAAAGGCAATTTTCTCTCAACAACGGTGCGCCCCTCAGAGCCTTGCGCCCTGGAGCGACTGCTCCACTCGCTCCATTATCGGTACGCCACTGCTCATATTCTATCTAAAACTAAAAAAAGGTATACAACTAACGGGTAAAACTAAAAAAGGTATTTAAAAAATTCAAACCCAGTCAATAATATACAAAATGTAAATTAATATTGTGCTTATTCCACTTGTTAGCTTTTTTCTTTTTCTTCAGATGTGAATTATGAAAAATGTTATGAAGAATCATACTTTGCTTTGTTTTTGATAGAACTCTAAAAGGTATATGGAATATTATGTCTAGCTTCAACGACAGTGTATCAGTTCATATCTTATTTAATTTATTAATGTCATATTATCTAAGAGAAAAAAGATAAAAATGTTATGTTGCTCAACCACCTGTTGTAACTCTTTTGAGGAAACAATAAAGAATTATTATTATTATTATTATTATACAAAATGTATGTATATTTTTTGAGATTCTTTACATAGGTTACATTTTTTTGTAAAGGTAAAAAAGAAATATCAATGAAATGAATATACGGTATGAACTTCTGCTCAATAAACTTAATTGCAAAATAGCTAAATAAGAATGTGAACCTAAATGGTTTTTAAACAATCAAATATTACCCCCCCCCCCCCCACCACCAAACTTTTTTTGGAACCCCCAAGTATTTCAATAACGCAGTCTGTGACATAGCTCCCCCCCTGTAGGCACCCCTGAATAAATCACAAAATGGATATGAGTGCAGGCTCTGACAGAGAAATTTGAGGAGGACACTACCCCCCCCCCTCACATCATACAACTCCGCAAATATAGTTGAATATGGGCTCTATGTACTGTTGAATAAAGGCTATTTTGAAAAACCGATTATACAGTAATTGTGAAAAATAGGAAATTTAATGTGTAGGCTCACTCACCATTCATATCAATAGAGTGCATAAGTGCTCCATCTTGAAACCTAGCACTGAATACAGCACATTATCCAGATTGTAAGCAGATGCTCAGATTTATCACAAGATTATCCTACTTCTCACTAAGTCTTACTTTCACAAGTGTTTCATTCAATTGATATTAATAATTCCCTACTAAATAAATGTCATTATAATTCTGTCATTTACTTTAAAAAGGGGCATTATTTTAATTGGCTCAGTCCAAAAACTGAATATGAGGCACACTAAATATAGAGTCAATCGGACAATAAAATATGTATTTACACTACTTAAAGGCCTATATCATCAGAAAGTTTTCAACAGTTTGATTAAACAGCAATATTTGAAAGTTAGCTCAATTTTACGGTTTTTAGCAGAAGCAAAATGTTCAATCACAACTTCATTGAAGTTGAGAAATTAAGAAATTAATTTTTGCTCGACTGAAAGCATTGCTAGGGAATTTTATCTTGTGCGATAGTATAGTGATTTTGTGCGATGGTATTATGCAGGAAATTTTTAGAGGACCCGGCCTTTTTACTGCCAACCGCGTTTTGAAATCACAAACGTTATTTTTCAAATAATCCATGGAATTTATTTTAAATACAGTCAACTAATACTAATCACAGCTCACATTAATCACATTTGAATGGACAACTTGATGATTGAGAAAATAATGCAAATTCCACGTACCACTACTGCATCCAAAATAATTTATAAACAACCAATGAATTCTAACCTCAATTCTACTAAAAACTTTGAGGATAATTGGCACCACATGATTGACGCATGCGTAATGAAGCTGCGGCCGCCGGCCGAAGAGCATATTTTACAGCCGGGCTCATGTTGCCATTTCTCTTGTAGAGAATTTTTCATTGAATAGCATTTTCGATATGGCAGCACTGCACTGGCCGGACGCAAGAGGAAGTGTCCCAGCAATGTCCAACATGAACATAGTTACAAAGGCTCGCTGAAAACCTCTTCTCGTACCACGATGCGGCTGATAATTTTCAACTATCTTACTATCTATTTCCAGACTTCCACACTCTCTTTCCTCTTGTCAAATACAAATAAAAGAGGAAAATATAAAATATAGTGGAATTATTGTATTCTCAATAATTATGCAATTTATCACATATTGACAGGGAGGACAGTGTCCGAGCGCCCCCCTGGTGGAGCCGTGCCTGTATGAGTGGTTTCATTGTTGAGTTGCCATCAGATCCTCTGGTGTAGTGGACACTCGATAGAAGCTGAGTGGTGATCATGTGACTTTGCACATGCGCAGAATGCTCCAACCCTTGGTGACTTTAGGCAAAACGAAATTCTTGACTGTTTCGCTCTGTGACAAAAGGCGCCTTTTCGCCTCGCCTCGACTCTTGAAGTGTATGGTGCTCTGTAAGCACCCATGCTTTCTCTGTCGCTAAAGACGCCTGCAGTCAAAATGCCTCGCCTTAAGTCCAAATGCCTCGCCTTTAGTCGAAATGCCTCACCTTGACTATTCATGTGTGTGGCCGGCCTTAGGAGCTTTAGGCCGGCCACACACATAAACAGTCGAGGCGAGGCATTTTGACTGCAGGCGTCTTTAGCGACAGAGAAAGCATGGGTGCTTATGGAGCACCATACACTTTAAGAGTCAAGGCGACTTTTGTCACAGAGCAAAACAGTCAAGAATTTTGTTTTGCCTAAAGTCACCAAGAGTCAGAGCGTTCTGTGCATGCGCAAAGTCATGTGATCACCACTCAGCTTCTATCGAGTGTCCACTACGCCGGAGGATCTGACCGCAACTCAACCACAGAATAGAGAAGAAGGCCATGACTTGCCTCGCCTTCTATTGTGTGTGTCCGCTTTGCGACAATGCAAGTCAAGCATCTTTACTAAAGTCATTTTGCCTCGCCTCGACTGTTCTTGTGTGTGGCCGGCCTTACCGTCAACAAGGGGGGCCACCATCAGTCCGACTTTCTCCGAATATACCATTTGTCCGACTTTTCTACGACTTGTAAATAATTAAGGGTTGATTACATTGGGATAGTTACTCGCTAAGCGAGTAGCGAGTAGGCCGTTACTGACCGACCATGCTAGAGGCGATCTGGAGATCGACCGACAGCGCTCCGAGTGGAGGATCTTGCTCTAACTTAGTGAGTCAAAATCTGATTGCCATTAATTCCTGTGCTAAATTGTCTCACTTCAAATACGTTTTTCAAAAAAATATTTCTTTAGACAAACAAACAAAAAATGCCCAAGAGCCATATTATGTGTTGTGTATATGGATGCAGTAATACCTATGAGAATACAGAAGGAAAAGGTGTTTCATTTTATTCATTTCCTAGTCAACCTTACGAAAAAGATAGATGGGAGAAATGAATCTCTAATGTTCAAAGGACTAAGTGAGTTATATTATATTTACAAATTATTTTATGTGTGAAAGATTGCTGATTGATGAAAATTAGAAGTTTTATGTGCACTTGTGTGATTGATATTTGTAATTAAAGAAATCAATTGTAATAACAGCTTTGAGGTTATGTTTTTGTTATTGTTGCAAAATATTAATTTATTGTAAGCAGAGGCGGATTTAGGCAGTTGACACCTCTAGGCAGTTGACTTTTGATAAACAAAGTGGACATTTTTTGACAAAAAGATTGTAAAACAGCATTGACACTAGTTTGTCTCATCACTTTTCCATGAATAATACCATTGATCAGGGATAGTAAGTCTTGATGGTTTGTCTATGATAATACCTTCCCACTCCTCCACATCAAAAACATGATTACTCTCTACAAGGTTACCCTCTTTCTAGATTAGATTTCCTTAAAAATTTGCTATTGACTTCTTTAAATCCTGTTTTTATGATAGGTTTCCCAATGTTAGCCATTATAAACAATGCAACTAACTCACTACACTGCTGCCGATTTATGCCGCCCAGAGTTTGCGACGATCGATCTTTCGGCCAACTTCTGATCACCTACAGCAGCTCAGCATACCAAGCCAAATTATATTAAAAAAATTATTTCTAGAATCACCCCCATACTATGGAATTTCTAAGACAATAAATAATATTGCAACACAAAATTAAAATATGAAGTTTACCAACAATTATTCAATAAAATTTCATCAAAACAATATACAATATATCTCATCTGAAGTGTTATAGGCGATCAGAAGTTGGCCGAAAGATCGATCGTCGCAAACTCTATGCGGCATAAATCGGCAGCAGTGTAGTGAGTTAGTTGCATTGTTTATAATGGCTAACATTGGGAAACTTATCATAAAAACAGGATTTAAAGGAGTCAATTGCGATTTTTCAAGGAAATCTAATCTAGAAAAAGGGAAGAACTTTGTAGAGAGTAATTATGATTCTGATGTGAAGGAGTGCGAAGGTATTATACATGGAAAAGTGATGAGACAAACTAGCATCAACGCTGTTACAATCTTTTTGTCAAAAAATTTCCACTTTGTTTATCAAAAGTCAACTGCCTAGAGGTGGCAACTGTCTAAATCCGCCTCCGCTTACAATAAATTAATATTTCGCAACAATAACAAAAACATAACCTCAAAGCTATTATCAGGATTGATTTCTTTAATTACAAATATCAATCACACAAGTGCATATAAAACATCTAATTTTCATCAATCAGCAATCTTTTACACATAAAATAATTTGTAAATATAATATAACTCACTTTGTCCTTCAAACATTAGAGATCCATTTCTCCTGTCTATCCTTTTCATAAGGTCGACCAGGAAATGAATAAAATGAAACACCTTTTCCTTCTGTATTCTCATAGGTATTACTGCACCCATATAAACAACACATAATACGGCTCTTGGGCATTTTTGTATGTTTGTCTAATGAAATATTTTTTTGAAAAAACGTATTTGAAGTTAGACAATTTAGCACAGGAATTAATGGCGATCAGATTTTGACTCACTAAGTTAGTGCAAGATAGTGCAAAAATTTTAAGTTAGTGCTCGGAGCGCTGTCGGTCGATCTCCAGATCGCCTATGCTGGCAGCCTGCATGATTAAGTGTCAGCTTTGGCCACAATAATATTGTATTTTGGTGTTGGCTACTCTGCCAGTGAGTACAAATGTGACCAAATTCAAAGTAGATGGGCTCTCAACTTTGAATTTGGTCACATTAATGGGTTGATTACATTGGGATAGTTACTCGCTAAGCGAGTAGCGAGTAGGACGTTACTGACCGACCGTGCTACAGCAACTCGGCATACCAAGCCGAATTATATTAAAAATTTATCTTCCAGAATCATCCCCATACTATGGAATTTCTAAGACAATAAATAATATTTCAACACAAAATTAAAATATGAAGTTTACCAACAATTATTCAACGAAATTTCATCAAAACATTATACAATATATCTCATCTGAAGTGTTATGCTGGCAGCTTGCGTGATTAGTAGGCTTTGGCCACAATAATATTGTATTTTGGTGTTGGTTACTCTGCCAGCGAGTATAAAGTGACCAAATTCAAAGTAGACAGGCTCTCAACTTTGAATTTGGTCACATTTATACACGCTGGCAGAGTAGCCAACACCAAAATACAATATTATTGTGGCCAAAGCCTACACTTAATAATGCAGGCTGCCAGCATAACACTTCAGAGAGATATTTATTGTATAATGTTTTGATGAAATTTCATTGAATAATTGTTGGTAAACTTCATATTTTAATTTTGTGTTGCAATATTATTTATTGTCTTAGAAATTCCATAGTATGGGGGTGATTCTAGAAATAATTTTTTTAATATAATTTGGCTTGGTATGCTGAGCTGCTGTAGCACGGTCGGTCAGTAACGTCCTACTCGCTACTCGCTTAGCGAGTAACTATCCCAATGTAACCAACCCTTTATACTCGCTGGCAGAGTAGCCAACACCAAAATACAATATAAACTTGAAAAAAACACTTTTAAATGGAAACTAACTCACGTTATGGCGTGACGGCCATATATAATAGGAAAATATATGCATTCAAAACATTTAGAATTTACAGGAAACCCACAACAACTGATACAGTAATACATAACACATCAAATCACCCAACCCAACATAAACATGCCGCTTTCAATCACATGCTCCACCGACTAACAAACATTCCTATGTCACAAGAAGATTACAATATAGAATTGAATACTATAAAATACATAGCACAACAGAATGGTTACAAACACACACTGATAGACAAACTACTGCACAGAATATCAACAGAACCAATCACTCACACCAGCAACAAACAGAATGACAACCCCCATACATTCATCACACTTACTTACCTCAACAACAAAACTCATAAAATAGCAGCTTCATTCAGGAAACTCAAATATAAAATAGCTTACAGAACAACTAATTCACTCAAAAAACACCTGCATTCTCAGACATCATCTCAAAACAAGTACAACAGATCTGGAATTTACAAATTGAAATGTGATGACTGCAACAAGTTCTACATAGGACAAACTGGCAGGACATTCACCACTAGATTCAAAGAACACACAAGAGCCATCTCACACCCAAACACACATTCCACTTTTGCTGAACACATCATTTCAACAGGCCACAGTTATACAGACATTGACACTAATTTAGACACACTACACTTCACTCACAAAAGCCAGAAACTCAATGTTTTAGAACAATATGAAATTTACAAACATGCAAAGCAGCAACCTGACAACATTTTAAATGATCAACTTAACTTCTTCTCACATACTCTATTTGACAAAATAATCCCAATTTCAAACCTCCCACCTACTCATTCCCCCACCCCATCGCCATTCCAACATACATAACCCTCAAACTCATACCTTAAGTCAGTGTACTGTGGGTCGTCTGACGATGCTCTAGACAACAGAGCGAAACGGCCGTCACGCCATAACGTGAGTTAGTTTCCATTTAAAAGTGTTTTTTTCAAGTTTATATTACATATTAGTGGAAACAAGATGGATCTTCAACATCACCAAAATACAATATTATTGTGGCCAAAGCCGACAGGCTGCCAGCATAACACTTCAGATGAGATATATTGTATATTGTTTTGATGAAATTTTATTGAATAATTATTGTTGGTAAACTTCATATTTTTATTTTGTGTTGCAATATTATTTATTGTCTTAGAAATTCCAAAGTATGGGGGTGATTCTGGAAGATACATTTTTAATATTATTCGGCTTGGTATGCTGAGCTGCTGTAGCACGGTCGGTCAGTAACGTCCTACTCGCTACTCGCTTAGCGAGTAACTATCCCAATGTAATCAACCCTTTAAGAAAACTACGTATTACCACTTGACCGATAAACCATTTGCCCGATTATACCGCTTGCCCGACTATCACATGATAAGTTCACAAACCACTTCCCGGAATAATTATACAACTTGTCCGACTTTACCATTTGTCCGACTCAATTGTAGTGCATTCTAGTGGGGCCCCGCCAAACTGACCCAACGACAACCTGGGCCGGTTTTTCAGGTACAGGTTGTCGCCTCCCGCACCCGACAAACTGGACCACTAAGGAATGTGGTCCAGGTTGTCGGCGGTCCAGATTGGCGGGAGCTGATGAAATTGGAATCGGTCCAGGTTGTCGCTGCATGCACCCGTAAAACTGTACCACTTAGGAATGTGGTCTAGGTTGTCGGCACTGTCGTTTTTTTACAAAATCATATTTTATATTATATGGCAATATATCGATAAATGTCTCATCAAGAAACGATACATTTTCTTAGTTGTATATCGATATCAATCGAGTTCAGTACTGCCACTACACAAAGAATGTTGCATAGCCTGACTTGTGCCTCAAATTTTGAATCGCGTTCTACTGTCGTTACTACACTTCTGTACTATAAAAATAGTTTATGTGATATTATTTAGATTTTATTTTATTTTCCATAGTATCACATTATTAGAAGTTATTGGTGGATTCATTATTGATATTGAAAAAGAGTATTAGTAATTGTAATATTCTAGCATAGCCGTCTCTAGTAGAAATGGCTGTGTGTGTTCTAGTCATGATACGATTTATAAATTGGATGCGATGTAATTCTGATACGATACCGGTAGAAGTCTATCAACTTATGTGATTGGAATTGCTAGATACCTATAATATGATATAAGTTAGTTTTACGATTTAGCAAATCTCCCTAAATATAGTTTAACGATTTAGCAAATCTCCTTAAACACAAACTTTTTGTGAGTAAAAATATAATTTATTCTCAATTAAAATTGACTGCAATAAGTCGTTGAGTACCATAAAAAGGTCATATTAACAAGGCAGATCTTTATGGATTACGAAATACAAGAATAGCCTTAACCATTTGCCTCCGCTATAAAAGGAATTACAACAATATTTACAGTATAATTAATTCCTCCATTACCTAATCATTTTTTCGTGCTGATGATGACCATAATGTATATGAGTTTGACTTGTATGTGGGTATGATGATGTTGGATGGTGTGCCAACAGTTTTAAGTACGCTCCGAACCACAAGGTACAAAAGTGATAATGAAGCAGATAACATCAGGCTATTTTTTGGCGGTCTCCCTTCCAAGCACAGTCACGAGCGCTCGTGACAGCATCGTCATAATCGCACTGTCAACACGGCCAATCACTTGCTATACAGTCCTACAGAGACCAGAGTTAGGATTATTTGTATAATATAGCAAGCATAGTTATGTAATGATCAGTTTTGCTAAAACTCTCGTGATAATTATTATTAACAGCTACAGTATTTTATCCAAACGAGATAGAAAAAGTGGGGTGGAGAGGATATTCTAGAAAATGATCGATTTGAGATAGCATATACCTCGAGAATCGTGAAAAATATGACAAATATGCCAGAAACTAATTTTTAAGTAAATTTAGTCAGCTCCATTTTTCATTCGAAACATTTGTTTCTAAAGCTCAGCGTTTTCGAGATATAATCGAAACTCCCGAAAATGGTACCTTCCTCCACCCTTCCCACCAACTCACCACTCAGGGTTTGTGAGTTTGTTTACCTCCTAACAACTCTAAAAAAAATCCCGAAGTAAAAGATTTGTCGCATCTTTCATGCATTTTAAATATATTCATTGACTGGACTAATAAACAAAAACTAATAATTTTGCTATTAAACTACTCATACCACTGCTCGGCTTTGTTATTGCGTTTGTGTTCGGAACAGAGTGCGGAAGATCCATATAAGCAAATTCAAACGGCGCCGTATCAGACGCCTGTCATCAAAAGCTATTGTTACGTTGTGTTGTGTTATAAATATAAACCCTTGTATTACAATTTTTTTCAAGTAGTAAGCTTTATACAAATTATACAAGTAGGAAGAACATAAAACACAGATTTCTGATTTCCTTGCAAAATTTATTCAGTGTAAAAAATCTACATTTTCAAGCATACCTTTTCTATTTTAAATAGTATCACAAAGTCATTTGATTGCTAAAGGCACCTGTAAAAGGATACTCAAACTCGATTGAACAAGGTGAAGATTTTATAACACTTACATTAAGTATTGCAGATAATTTATTGCTAATCACGAAGTACTTCAATGGCAGTCGTTCACTTAAAAAATAATAAACATTGATTGTATGACTTCTGTTTAAAAAAATATTATCCAACGTTAATTATCACGATTTGAGATGATAGTAAAACCTTTTTAATAGCATACAATCTAAATTGCAATTATAAAATTTCTATCCACAGTGCAAATTACTTTCCTGAGTTAACATTTTACAAATGAATAACATTTTTATAAGTAACTTAGCTAGTTTTTTTCATTAAATTATTCTTACTGTTATTTGAATTATAATGCTGAATTATTTGCAAAGGATTAGTGAACTTTTGTATCATGATTTTACAAAATTAAAACTGTAGAAGAAAAACAAATGATGAACAACAAATGATGGTTTTGGTTGGGTTCATGGGAGCCTTACCGTTTATCGGCAAATGTTACCAGTGCCACCGGTGCATGAAAATAAGCGTCTTACAGCTTTCATTAGTTCATTTACCAGTACATAATTCAGCTACTTCCGGTCTGAGTCTTTAACGGTAGGGGAACGCGACAAGGTCAGACACTGAAAAAACCTGATAACGAAAATTTCAGACACCTACGAAAAAGCCCAGTCAATAAACGTTTTATGTTTAATTAGTGAAAAACTGAAACTCTTCCAGGTGTTAGAGCACTACTAGAGGTGCACTTTCCCTGAAGTCCCCGAAAATCCCATCGGTGCCTTCCCCATCACTTCAAAGTTTTAAAATGTAGGTAATTAATGTAAATTCGATAACTCAATAACGGATGATACGATAAGTTAATTGATCATCCATTATATTAATCATACAAATGGCTACAATAATTGTCCTGTTCATTTCTACGGTAAACCCACTAGTTTAACTAATAAACATTGAAATACCCCAAATTCAGAATTTTTTCTTATTTTTGAGGGGATTGTTCGTCATTTTACAGGAAAAACGTCAAAACAAAAGTTGTTGAATATTTATTTCTGAATCCAATGATGTGTATAGTTGCATAGTCTCTGTTTCATCTTTGCATTAATTGTATTTGGGCCACATTGAATAAATTAAAAAATAAATACTACAAAGATATTTATTTGTTTAACGGTTTCATATGAAACAAAGGAAATTTATTCTACATTATGTGGAGATTAGTTAGTCTACTATGGAATTTTTATTAATTTTGTTTTGCAATTTCCATTTTATCACGTTTCAGTCACATCACAACATTGTAGAGGTAATTCTTTGTTACTTATAGAGGTAGTAAATCCGAAAATTGTGAAAGTATAGCTGTTGTTTGGCTAATTAACCCTCAATAATAAGTGCCATGAAATATTATAGAAAATCCAATAGCCGAGCACAATAATTTCAAAAGATGCGCCAGACTGTTTACCGGTGAATGCTGTGTTGTTCTTCGGAACATTGGTCTGTGCAGCTCAACAGCTGAGTACTGTTAACATGAACTCAACCAGAACCGACTGATATAAAGATGGTACTGACTCAACCAATATTCATCTTCTCACTAAATACAAGGATTGCAAAGATTATTTACTACAATACTCTTCTGAGAAACAAGAGCAGTGGGATTAAAAAAATCATGATACATGTCATTTTCTGAATAAAGTCAAGCATTGAAAATTTGCAATATTTATAATCAATTCATGTACACTTCTTGAAAACAGCACCAAAATCCTAGCAAAACTGCTTAGTAAAACTATTTAATGAAAATGAATATTTTACAATAATAGCAACAGTGTAGTTTACACAATTCTAAAGCGATTTACAACTAAAAGAAATATCTTTGTTCATGGTAACAAAAAACTTTTCACAATATGAAACATCAACATATTGAACAAAAGAAACTGTATTTCAGGAAGCTGTGTCTGATATAATTATTTACTGTACAATATTTTTCCAAGTAGGCTAACCATACAATATCATTGCCAGATGACCAATTAAATTAAGCAATTGTCCAAGCTGACTAAGAGAAAGAACTTTTTAAAATAGAGCTAACAGAACTACTGTTTGGTTAAATAATATAAATTACATTGCCTTGTTCATCTGAAATGATAAAATACTATTTCAAAAAACATAAAAACGCAGAATGGAGGCTTATACATTCTGATGTCCTTTACAATGATGGCCTACAAGATTAAATAGTTTTTTTTTTGCAATTTAAGTAGATTCTCTATGAGAACTCATAACTATTAAATTTAAAGCTCAAACACTTTTGTTTGGTAGAGGAAATATTGCATTTATCATGGTGGAGATCCTTAGTAACAGTAGCTATTACCTTTATGGTGACCTACGCTTAGATTGTTGCTGCATTCTATCAATTAATCTGAAATGCTCCATTTGCAACTGACGGCGAAATGAGCTCAACTGAGTTAATACATTATCTGGTGAAGAGTGAACTGGATTTTCATTACCGCTGAGAGTAGCTCTAGGTTGAATATAACTCTTTTCAACAGCTGGCACCTGAAAAACAATTTCTCCTTAATAATACAGCTATTGATTACTAAGATTTTTTAATTTGAGTAAGAAATGTTGTAGAAACAAGTAATTGAAATCTAAATACAGAGTAACAAAAAGTTGTGGCAGTAAATACTATGGTAGTTCAACTACTATTAATTATCTGTTCAATTTACTGTTGTTTTGATTTTTTCAACTACTCTATATGAAAGAGAATTGACGTAAGTTTGCCTTTCATGAAAAAACACACCATTCATTTGCTTATCATGAACATTTGAATAGTACCGGCACTGCAGTAGAGTAGCCGGCACCTAGCTGAGCACTCCGGCAGAGAGCCACAAGAGTGCGACACTGTTTGTACTGTAGGAAGGACTGCCACCTGACTAAAGACCCCAGCAACCTTTTTTCAGATGAATAAGAGAAATTCGTGCCTATGATACGTTTTGTTTCATTCATTGGGTCATTAGCTAGCTTAAAGGACTTCTTAGCGAAATTTTCAACTGATCCGAACGTCCTGTAACTCCATCTTTACATGGCATTGCTTGCGTAAAATATGCGAACTACTACATTGGAGGGGAACGGATATGGTGCTGCTCTACTCCGACCTTCAGAAGCAATGTTTATGTGATGGAGTTATTCTCTTTTTATCAATGATATACATTGTTGTAAAAGCCAACGTATGACACCGGGTCGCCCATTGAATCCGATCCTATAAATAACATAGCTGTAGTACCATAAACATGAAGATTATCCCCTCACAAGTTCTCAATAAAATTTGATATTACAAGACTTATTCGAACACTTAGTTTAATGCTAAACAATCAGATTGTGATGTTGAGTTCCTTCGAATTGAAATTGAGACATGTTTTTCAAGTGAACATCTTGATTGTGACTTTTACAGTGTGAACATAACAAAAAAAAATGTAGGGGTAAAGTTAGTTCGCTTCCCTGGGTACACTATGCTTAACTTAAAGCTAAATGAACTGGCAAATATGGCGGTTAAACGAGACATTGGCCTAGATTTTCCTCTCCCCACAAGACATGTTTTAACCAATTTTTAATGTGAATATTTGCTATACAATAAATAATATTCTAACAGTGTGTTTTATTGATTAAAACTACCCGAGTAGTAGAGTCACTTCCCGGTGGTTCGGAGCCCACCTAAAACTGAAGGTCCAACTCATCAGTCATAATCATCAAATTCATTACCCACGCATAGGTCTCAGACCTATGTGGGCTTCATCCTCCGAAAAAAGAGTGTTACTAATCAATGAAGTTCAGATCAGTTGGAAGTTTTGCAAAGACGTTTTCCTACAGTGACCCGAAAAAGTGCCTATTTTTGCACTAACTGTAGCACACAAAATAGTCTATTCCTGCACCAGTGCGGAAAAGTAAATTACAGTGTGCGAAAGTACTTTTTCGCACTCCAGATTTGCAACCTAACAAGACAAAATAGTGAGCATGTAATACGTAGGTTCCCTATTCTACATTCAAAAATAGGTTGGCTACCCGCTTCAGCTACGGAAAAGCAAGGCCACAGTGTGCTGTAGTTGTTGTCGAAATCAATTTGATTCGAAGATAAGTTATGTGAGGTTATGTATGTCCTGTTTTGTTCTCTTTAAATTACTTTATACATTACTGTGGGAAAAATTTAATGTGTAATTCAAGCGCAAAGTATTGTTTCTGCACTCAAGAAAAGTTTCTCTCGGTGCAGAAATGCCCCACTTTTCGCTCTAGTTACACAAATAGCTATTGTAGTCTAAGCTTTAGAGATGAGTATTTTCCAATAATTATTTGTTCTTGAAGTTCAGATAATTTTGACCAACTGATTCCTGATTCACAATGAGCCAGCCTGAAAAGAAAATGTGTTTCGAGAATTAATTATTCTCTCATCTCTAATAATACAACTCTAGAATCCAGAATACTCGAGTCTATAGCATTCATACTAGTACTTATTCTAAATTGCAATGAAACGATACTTTGTGAAATAGTAAATAAATACTACGTCGGTCGAGTGAGCAGCCAATGAGCAAAGATGTTTTGCATTCTCCGTTATTCAACTCATAAAAAGCACACAACTGAAGCTTTTAGATTGTCATGAGAATAATAATTACTAAATGACAAATATTTAAGCTCCTACCAGGCACATGGGAACGTTAGCATTGAAATTTACATTTTTGTAAACGGATTCAGTCAAGGAAATGGCCGTAGCCTACTAATTTCAAAACGCTCCAACTATTTCAAAACGCTGGATCCTGTAGTTGATAAGGAAATATTCATTTAAATTGAGGAAAATTCTTGAAAAATGAAGAACAATACATAGAATAGACATACTCGCACAGTGAATTTCAGTAAAGAATATATATGCTGTTGAAAAAATTAAATTCAAAGCTGAGAATTTACTTAACTTTTTATATTGGACCTCTAACAATGATCTTTTGATAAAATTTGAATAGAGCAGAAATTCAATTATTTCTAAGATGTAAAATTATTGGGAACAGATTATGGACAATGTTAGTGCTACGCAACTATCAGGGTTAAATCAGGTGTTTAGATTTGAACGAACAATTTAAAAAATAAAATGTTGGATAAAATCGTTTTAAAGCACATTTATGTATTTATGTGGGAAATAATCAAGAGAAAAATAGAGAAGGAAGAATTGAGGAGCGTCAAGACATGCAACATCACACCCTAACGAAACTCCGTCCTGTAACGTCACTCAAATTGTGCTGCAACAAACATCATCGCGTAACATTGCATCATGTGTTTATAGTGTGGTATTGCGGAACGGTGATACGCTGTTTGTGGTGTTACATGTCTGGACGCAGCTTAAGAATAACATTGATCTAGGAATTACTAGATTATATAAGACAAAATTTATTGGAATTGTGAGTTTTGAGGGTTTTAAGTGAGAAGTGAACTGTAAAAATAATCTGGCGATAAAAGGACATGACATTGAAGTTTCAAAGATCAACAAATTATCATTATCAAAGCAACAACAGTTTTGCGAACGTGGCTTTCCAGACTTCAATACACAATGCAGTGGAGAATCTAGTGAGGAATAGATGAGGTGACATAATTTCCAACAGATTATCAGAATCAGAAAAGGTTTATCGATAAACTTTTTGTAATCAAACAAGTAATAAGTTTCGGGATCCATCAGTCTTAATGAATTTAGTTTGAACTCTTCCTACGATTTGAACTTCTCTTGAACAGACAGTAGTTTTGGAACCGACACTTTTCAGATTTTGGAACAATACAGTAGACAGAGAATCTAGTAAGGAATAGAGAAAATAGCATTAAAAAGATTACCAGAATCAGACGAGGGTTATCGAAAAACGTTTTTGGCATCCTTCTTAGCCTTAACGTATGAATGGATGGAATGGTTGCTGCTCCATCAGCTCTGAGGTCTCAAAGCGATAGTGATGTTCAGTCACGAGCGGTCGGGACTGGGCTTGGGACAAGTCTCGAAATCATGTGGGTATCATCAGCACACGAAGAAAATAATTCTTCCTATGCGCACAGTGTAATGTGTGATTTTACGTAAGCGCAGAATTGCAATAGCAAATACGCTGAGAAGGTACTAAACAGTAGTTGTGTTTGTTGTAATAGTGGGGCTGTTGGTATGTGAAGTGAGTCAATAACAGATGAGACACTGACCTTCCATTTGTTGTCAAGTATTTCAGCGTTATTTGTTCGAGGCTTTGTCCTTGGAACATTGACACAAGGCGACACAGCCTTCAACACAGGCAGGGCATCGTCAGGCGAGCACCGTTCAATGGACAACAGGGGCTCACGCAACAAATGCTCGGCCTGGCGTCTACAAGGCGACGGAGATCCAACTATCATCGAGTGAGTCTCAAGAGGAGACGGTGGCAGTGGAGGTGGAGGAGGAGCAGGCGCAGGCGCACTACAAGCAGTGTGTGCTACTCTAGATTGTCCAGCAACAACATCATTGTTCTCTAGTAGCGGTGCTTTCAAAATTGCCTCAGCTGATTCAATTAGCTCAGAGACTGATGCTGCATCACCTGGTTCGGGCCCACCACTTGCTTCAATATTCTCCGCCGCTGTTCCACTGATTTCGTTGGTGCTTTCAACAGCTTTCGTGCGGCAAACATCATGAGTAACTGTCACTGGCCGCATCCGCTGTTTACTGGGTTTCTCCCTCAGTGGTTTGTTGTCATGCTGCTGTATATCAGCTAGCCTCTGGCGAAGAACATCATCTTGGATGTGTCTCTGTAAAATAAATTATTGTTGAATCAAAACACGACAGCTATGATAAAAAGTTGTTCAAGTTACATTCTTAACTATTATTCGTGATTATTTATCATGATATCATTTATTTTATAAAAATAATTTGTCGATATGGTTTCACCTTCTTCCCACAAATAAATTGAACAAAGACAAACACTTTGATATTGAAATTAACATTCACATTTCTATGTGTGACAATATTGTTTCACTCTGTTGTTAGAGCATCATCAGAAGAATAAAATAATTATCACACACATAGGTGTGTGAGTGTGTTGTTTTTCAACATCAAAGAGAATGTTGATTGCACATACCAAAAAATCTTGAGAAGCCTTGCTTTATGCCCCATTAATTGCAGAGAAATCACTTGGCCCTTCCAGTCAACAGAGTTCATTACCTTTCAAAAAAATGGGACTAGTTTCATTATATATTTTTTTGGAGTTCTTCTGATATTAGTTCAAGATCATTATAACATTAAAACTGACAGTGTATTTCACTTTTATATGTTGTTTTACTCACTTATATTAGAGATGCTAGAGGGATGCATTTCACTTCTGAAAAGAAGCTTCGTCAGCCTCACTTCTTTCACTTCTTTTCAAAAGTGAAATGCATCCCTCTAGCATCTCCAATATAAGTGAGTGAAATACATTGTCAGTTTTAATATTAGATTGTTCAGTAAGTATTTCGTCATGGAAAACATCACAGATTTTAAGATCATTATCATCATGATTATTTATCATGATAAAAATACGTCGAATGGGGATATTTAAAAAATATATATTGCACATATCAATCTTAGGGAATAAAGAAGAAAAATTATTAAAAATATGAAGAATAAGTAGGGAGCCTGGCTTTTTGACTTATGAATTATGAATAATTGGCCTTTGAGGTCAAGATATTTCATTTCACAAAAGGATTCGGACTAGAGTTTCAACATAATTTTTTGTGTAAAAGATCTGATATTCAATTAGGTAAATTCAATAAGATATATCTTCCCTGAATGAGAAAATTGGAAATAATGCACTTTCTTTGAAGACTAATTTCACCAGCTAATAAGGAAAAGTATAAACGTATTCAAAAAAACTTGAATAAAAATGTGAATAAAGGATACAGAAAGTTGAAGGGATTATTTCATTTTTCGACATAATAATATTGTATAATATTCAATACAAACATCAAGGAAGCCAGATAATACAAATTATAATCATTCTTCACCAGGAATTTAATATATTATTATTTGAGTGTCTACGATTATTATTATTATTATTATAATTACCCGCATTATGTAGTCAAGTCTTTCTTGTTCTTCTATCTCATACTGCCGTCTCAATTTTTCCTGTTGTTCTCTAACTCTCTTTTCTATAGCTTCTTCTTCAAGCCTTTCTCTTTCTTTCCTTTCAGCTTCAAATTTTTGTCTTTCTTCAATCTGCTTCTTCAACTCTTCTCTGTACTGATACTGGCGAATATACATCTCAGAAGTAGGTTTTCCTACTGAAACATGAATGAACAAAGATATTATTGAATAATTGAAGACCTCGAATATGATAGAACTAGAGGTTTGAAGGGCCAATCATGAACGATTCTTTTGAGACCATTTTCATTTTTATCTAACCGATTATCTTACCATCGTTACCGATTTAGCACTATGCATAACAAAAAATCGTCATTTTCCAAGTACAGTACAGGGAAAGCTTATATTACACTTCTTAGAAGAATTATAAATTATAAGCTAAATTTGACATGTTCTATGAATTTGGATCATTTTAATGAGTTGAGAGAAATCAGCCCTGTGATGGGGTGTGACAAGCCATCTTGAGAGAGGGGTAACAAAGAGTTTACCTTCTACCCATCCACAACCTGGAAAAATTAAAGTTTTACGAGCTGGTAAGCTCGAAATTCAGATTCAGTTACTCAAAATACATAGTATAAATACTGATTAAATAAAGACTTTTCCATTATAATTGATTTGCTTGTGCAATAGCTTATGATGGAAAAAGTAATGATGAGGGGGATTGCTTCACAGCATAACGCGTCTCTAATCCCCCTCCCACAGCATCATCTTCGACCTTCAAGATTAACATCATTGCACCAAACACTCAACCTCCCCTCCACCCCCTCCCACCCATGAGCGGAGCTCGGTCAAAGTTGAATGAAGTAGACTTAGTAACACTCTAATAAAAAAATCATTAGATTATTCTTGTGCAATTTCACTCTATCTATTTGAGTAACAATAAAAAATTTGAAAAATATACATACCTTCTCCAGCAACAGGTTTGTCAAATACAGGAGTTGAAGGGGAAATTCCAGGGAAGCAGTAAGCACTCTTATGTAGATCAAGATTTCCTCTTCCTGTGGAATCATTAATAAATACAATAAACATGAATAATACTATATAGTAAATGAAAGGGTACTTTGAACCATGCACTGCTTGAAGGTGAAATTGACAAAGTTTTAATATTTCGATTATTTTAGACTATTTTATGTATTTTACACAAACAATGAACACCACCAGTTGCGGCTCGTGGTTAAGATGGTTTGAGGGGGGATTCGGGAGTGCCTTCCCCAGTTCTATTTTATTAACCATTTGAGAGAATAATTATAAACGATTTTGAGGCTGTTCAAATAATTTTTTATTCGTGAATAAATAAACTATAAAACTACTGTTGACTTGAACAGAATAACACAAACGAGATTCAAAGTTAAGATTTCAAAATGAGCAAACCTAAAAATATTTAGGTTCCATCCTGCTATTTAAAAATAACACAGGGAAGTGATAGCCATGGGCCGTAGCAGGTATTTGTACAATCAGATAGATAAGCTACGAACTCCTGGGGTTTCTTTTCAAGGGTGACCGATTCACCAACACCAAACTTATTACCCACGCACAGGTCTCAAACCTATGTGGGCTTCATCCTAAAAAAATAGCGGGTTCAGAATAGTAGACCCGTCTATCAAGATTTAGCATGTGAGAAATAAGAACAGAGTGCAGGACATCAGAATTCAACGGAGCTGTTTCAAGTTCTACTCTTTGATCCAAGCAAATTATCCTCCGTTTTATGATATCATTCACTTTATTTAATGTGATTCCAAAACAGGAGACAGAAACACTGGCACAAGAAAGTCCAGGATCTGAGGGGGTTTCTGTAGGAGTTTTGCGTATGGTGAATTTTTCCGCTGGAATGGGGTCCTAGGAAGTAATTTTCGCTCAGGTGTTCGTTCGGTTACGTTTTCCCGCAATAACAAAATCAAAGATGGCGGCCGCTCAATCAAGAAAAAATCATATCATATTTCTACATTTATATCGATATATATACTGTATATATTTATTTTTTCTCAACGATTATGGATGTATTTTGACACGCTGATTTCAATAAATCGGCCTACCTGATAGTGATTTATTAATCTTGGACAGTAATTAATCTTGCAACTGAAGTGGTTTGCTAGTTGAAAGTTATTGAACTGTTTGTTTGATAAATTGATTCATTGCTTATTCAATTACTTATTAGTGTCTGCTGTTGGTTAATTATGTAAATAAAGTTTCATGTGTTACTTTGAAGTGTTGCCAGCATTATTTTAGTGTATGAAAATAAAAATACTGTATTTAGTCATCAGATTGGTCAAGATTATTAACAAGTTCTTTTCATTTTCAGGTTCCACATCATTCACAAATTGAACTGAAATTCGAATCCTTACTTGATGGGAATGAAAAAATCCTCAACTCAACATAACTTGATGAGGATGAAAATAAATTAAAACCCAATTGAAATTGGCCTTAGAACTACATGCAATAGTTTCTCAAAAACTAATATGTGGGCAATGTTAATTCGGAGAACAAAATGAATAGGTGTAGGGCTTACAATTTTTTCTATGGCTCGAATGCATGCTTTCACAGATTTGGACATTTCTAATCATCAATAGTCCGACTACAAGGATGAATATCTTACAACATACCGGTTGAGAGATTTTAGCCTGATGATTATTACATTATGGAGTAATTACATAGCTCACCCCATTATCCACATAGCTTAAAACTAGAATATATTCCAACAATATGATTAAAACTCAATTTTCTACAATAACAAAAATGGCCAAATGTTAATCAATAAAAATTTTCCATTCAAGTCAAACCTGCAAAAAGTACAAAATTTATCTTGACATTGTATGTTAATGTTGGGAAATAGGCTGGTACCTCTAGGACTTCTCATTGGGCTTCTGCTCCTATCCGTGTATTCGGGAGATGTTGGCAAACTCAAGCCACTTCCCATGCCTCTGTAATCATCCGGTTCCTGTGTTTCATGAGAATATACAAAATTAGGCATCCATACACTGAACCACAATAAAACATCCAATGTATTGATAGGTATTTAAGAATGATATTTAGTACCAGAAAAAATAATCCAGCACAGATATATATCAGAAAAAGAATATATCAAGAATATTGCTTCTGATTACCAATGTGGTGAGATAAAATACATCGCACATGGACAACAGAAGATACAAATAAAAAAGAGCAATCAAAAAGTTAGCAAGATAAAATAATTGAAGTTTTGGAAAAAGTAACTCAAATTCCAAACACAAATTTATATTTACTAAAATATTACTATGAAATATTTACTAAAACTTTTCAGATTATAAACTAAAATTGATAGTACAGTAAGCGCCATATAGCTGTGCCCGCGTGTCCTTGAAATACCTTGTAGATGAAGTAAGGTTCGCGAGGTGATATCAATGCCTTTCTACATACGTCTGCTGTCTACATTGAACGCTACTGTCAGTGCACTTGACACTGCGTTCAGATTGCTTGTATTCGGGTTTACTTTTCGGTCAAGTGTTTCTCCTCTTCGTTGTTATTCAAGATGAATAAAGTGGAATTCGTAAAAAAATGTATATTGAAACCTTAGAGTTCAACTTCATTCACTGAATTGAACAAACTAGATCAGTCAGTCTGCTGCAAAGGCGAAGACAAGTTGCTTTGTTATATTGTGGGAAGTGCCTAAAGGGAGCATAGATACGCGTATTTAGAATCTTTGCAAAATCTCACCAAATAGGTCTAGTCAGATGATTCTTTCACAGAAAATAAATTCAATTTATTCTCTACATTTCATACGCTGAATGTATATGAAAATTATTAAAGACAAAAAAGTTTCTCGATACATAACTTTTCAATGTTATGAAAATTTCGATTTGTAAATTTTCTGTATTAATTGTCTTGTGCTCGGAAAATCTTTGATTGAAATAGGATTTAATCGATGGTTATGACGTTCTCGAACTGTTTTTATTATATTACCAAAGTTTCATCGATTTCTAATGAATGGTTCGACAGTAGCTATGTTGGGAATGAAATGTGAACACATTTTTTGAATGAAGTCTGGTTTTTATTAAATTCCAAATATCTTTGTAATGAGTAGGTTCTCGTTGAAAGTGCAAAGGACAAAAATGATGCAAATCAGTTAGTTTAATAGAAAGAACTTTGTTCTAAAGCAATATTCGAACGTTTTGGAAAATGGTCAAATGTTTTCAGCGCGGGTAGTGTCGTACTCTCCTGGCCCTTTGCCGGCGGGCACAGCTATGTGGCGGCTACTGTACATAGTTTCTTATGTGTTCATTCATGTGCATTGTGTACACTGTAAAGTACAGTGTTACTTATGCATTACACAGTAAAAAAAAACATTGAAACTGCACCAATATGTGGGTCATTCGAAAAGTAAAGAACGTTTTTGATTATAAGAAAATTAAAATTTATTTAATTAAACTATTTAATACTTAGGTTGTTTTTCTACATATTCACCGTTGAAATTTAAGCACTTGTAAAAAAGTTTTACAAGTTTTTGTACAACATACACCATACACAGTTGCTGCAAAGCTCTTGAACCAGTCACTAACAGCTTTTTTAAGTTCATCATCACTGTCTTAGTGACTGTAGAGACTGACTATAGACTGTAGGGAGTGGATGCTCGTAGAGAATCACGGCTAGTGCTAGACTGGAGCGAAAGAATGCCAAAATTCAACAACCAAGCCGCAGCGGAAACACTGGGGTACGCGCTTATTCGCTAGCACTAAACGTTCTTTACTTTCCAAATGGCCTATCATATTTCAAGTTTATTACATTGCTCGAGTCCATAAATGCATCATCAATAAACAATAATTAGAATAATTGAAGAGAAGTTTGTTTTTGAAAAGTAGAACCTTCAATTTGTATAGCCTAAATATAAAGAAGCAACAATGTTGAAATCGACACATTTTTTTTTCGTGCTGATGAGTTCACATGAGACCGAGGCTTGTGCGTGTTTAATGAATGGATGTTTATGACGGATAAGTAGAGCCTACAGTTATGGTGGGTTCTGTACCACAAAGTAAGTGATAATAAAGCTGATAACGTCATGATTTTTTTGCCGGTCCCCCCTTCCAAGCGCAATCTTGCAACTGAGTCTATGAAAGCGGTCAATCACTCCCAGTGTGATAGATTCTGGGAAGTTATCTAGTTTGGCTTGTAGATTTACTTTGTAATCTACTTCGTCAAAAACTGTATTTTCCTAATAACATCTCCAAAATCGATCTCATCCAACAGATACAACTACTGCACTTATCAAAATACATTTTCAGGATTTGATAAAAATTGCCAAACTAATGGAAATTGTCAATACTACACAAATCAGTTGTCTCAATAGGTTTAATATTGAAGTTAAATTCGATATTTAAAATGTAGTAATAGAGACAGTTTTGGGCTAAAAGCCTGTTGTTTCTCTACAATAAGTTATATTTTTTAAATATTGTTCAATATTAAGCTCAGAGATAATTTTGTTTTGAAAGCGTTCACTTACCAACAAATATGGATTTGGTGAGTCATCATCAGTCTGAGTGGCAATGTCTTTCAAACGCACCATATTATGTGAGCAGTATGCTATTTGAGGCTCTCCTCTTGGATTACGTACCTTGACACGAGCCTGTAGATGAGAATTTTTTTATTTGAATCTTAAATGATTGGAATAAAATTGTCCACTAAAATATCCGGACATGCAATATATTCAGTATATTTCAAAGGGACCAATTCAATCTTAATTTAATTCGATTGCTGAATAGAGCTTTTATTGAGAACAAGGTTTTATTGAAAACATTTTAACTGTGTTTGTCTGTTACTACAATTTGAAAAAGTAAGTGTGCTCAAATTATCAAAACTTGCAGTTAAGCAAGCAGTATGGCATACAGAGAGTATATTGTTTCACAGTAAGTCAATCTTTAAATAGTAACTACCAAATAAAGTATCCCAATATTTCATGATCTCTGAGATGGGCCAAGATAATAAAAAATTGCCCCCTCCACTTCAATTATTATGATGCGAACTTCAATGACAGATGACTTTGCATTTAACAGCAATTGAAGCAGTGGCTAAATACGGTTGGAGTCGTAGACAGCTTAATGAAAGACGGCGCACTGTAGGAGGCTACAGTGATCCTCTCTATAATCTGACTTGAGTCTTGAGTTTTCGAATCTATGAATCTATACGCCTTCAGCCAATATCACATAATTTATACATAACATAGTGCGCCCTTGCTTTAGCTGTGAATGCTACTAACTAGCTTTGTACAGGGCATTAGCTGGACACTAGCTCTAGTCTCACGCAATTGGATGCTAGGGACCAAGTGGAAATGGCCGACCTATTCTAGACTGATCATCCAAAATTTTAAGTCAGTATATTTTTATATCATTCGACACGAGTGGAATTATACTTGACGGTTGTAGCATTTTAAAATGCAAATGGGAAAGGGATGCAGGAAGATTATGAGTACTTGTCAATCTTTAAACATACTTACATGAGAATCAGATGTGCTTTCAACATGTAGAACAACAGTATCAGACGGCATTTTCAAGCAAACTTCATTGGAACCATCAGACCGATGAGTGTTTTTCGTTCCTTTGTAAAAGTGGGAGTTCTGGCGATACCTTTTTGGAGTCTGGGTGGGAACCGAGTTGGTGTTACTTTCGTTGAAAGAAATCTTTTTCTCCTGACCAAATTCATTCTTCTTGTTCGACTGGAAGTTCAAATTGTTTCTCAATAAAGGAATCTGATTGTTTGAGGTTTTCTTCATACGGTCATCCATCTTGATTCCAACACTTTTCAAAAGTTCATACAACTCAACTAGCTCCTCTTGCTTGACAAGTACCGCCTCACTCAGGCTGAGTACTTCAGATTCGGCTTCTTTGACCAAACGACGTTGTTCAACAAGCTCAGAGCTCAAGCAAACCAGCACCTCATTGATGGATTTGAGTTCATTTCTCAACATTTTATTATCACGCTTTAGTTTCTCCTTCTCATCTAACTTTCCGCTATCAATAGATGCCGATTTATTTGGATTCTCCTGACATGGAAAGCAAACCCATGAGTCTTCCTTTCCACTCCACTGCTCTTCAAAAGCATCAACTGGGATATCCAAACAACTCAAATGGTAATAACGCTGACAAACTCCGGTGCATAGAATTTTCTTATCTCTTCTTTTAAAAGGTTTGTCACAAACCCTACATTTGGGACCATCGAAGCAAGTAACGCACTGCCACTTCTCATCCGCTGCTCCCAGAAGTTTTTTATAACCAGAACAATGCAGATGAAAATTCCGATTGCACAATCCATTACAACGAATTTTCGATTCAGACTGTCCAATTATTTTTGTACAGACTGAACACTTTTGGTTGAGACACTTTGCACACTGCCAAGAAACTTTCTTTTCATTTGTGATTTTTTCAAAATCGACTGGCGTAACAGATGTACATTCCAAATGATACACATGAGCACAGCAACCAGTGCATTTCAGAGTTTTTTCGTCTGGTGCTAAAGTTTTTTCACAAGCACCACAAATTGAATTCATTGTCAAGTTTTTCAACTAAACACAAATAGATATGGTGCACCTGGGCAAGTAAGAACCTACTTACTTCAACTGCAAAATCTAAATACGTCAGTTTCAAGGTTTTATTATTATTATTCAATAATAGATAAAAGTATGCATTCACATCTCTCCTACCATTCCCAACATAATATTAATCATTAAACATTTCAATTATTGACTGATTACCAATAAAATTATATGTTTTTTAAATTCGTTTCGATTTTCAAATATTCAAAATTTATATTATGGCATTTTATGGAATAGAATATTGCAGCTACATTGATGGATATGAAACATTTTTCAAGAGTATTTATTATAATTTACTTAAATGACGGGATTTCTCAAGTGAATGTTTCTGTATGATAGTAGATTTACTTGACAACTATTCTGGCAAAACATGAGATTATTTGCAATTGCAGTAAAAGTTACAAGACTAATTTAAATGTATAATATCTGAACATTCTTACAGTGGACGGTCACATCTTTGCAGTGAAAGATCCCACAATCAACTTGCTTGGAATTCTTCATTTTTCAATAACAATTTTCTTTAGTTTTCAAGTAAGCTGTAATGTGAATATATATTATCATGTAATGTAATAAAATATGTACAAAATCATATCCTGCACACTTATAGCCCTAATGTGAAGCAAATAATTTTCATTTTGGAGAATGGTGAATATTATTATTGTTATTTCTATCAACTTATCAATTATTTTCACAAACAAATTTTACTCGCATTATCATGGTGAGAATAATAATTTCAATATCTTTTTCCGTGATCTTATCCTATAAATACACTTGTTTCACTTATTAATGTATAAAAATAATTCTTTTTGATTATCGTCAACTAAAAGTTACAAATTGGTTAGCCTACCAGTAATTATTATCTTTTGACTATAATAATAATAATAATAATAATAATAATAATAATAATAATAATAATATTATTATTATTATTAGTATATATACATTCTCAGACAGTTTTATTGTGCTTTGAGCACTAAAATTAGTGTTATGAATTGAATTTAAAAATTTTGAAATGAATTGAGAACTATTCACTGGAAATACAGAATTGTTATCATTTTAGTATCGAAATAGATGCTTTTTAATTATCCACACAAACACATGAATGATGCATATTTGAACAACTTATAAAAAAAAAACAGTCTCAAACATAAGAATTACTCCTGTGAATAGCAGCTGTGATCGTTGACAAAAAGAAAACTTCCACTTAGTAAGAAACTGATGCCACAACTAGAACATACAACGTACTATAGAGTAGCTTAACAGGAGTAGCTGTTACACGTACTACTGCTGAATGAAAACTAGACTGAATTGATACATCGAGGAAGGAAATAAGGAGAATTTTTGAATAATGCTAAATACAGACCTTGTGACAAAATAAAAATGGAAGGCATCAAATACCGGAATGAATAAGAACCACGTATATTAGCATAAGTCTGCATGCCAGCCTGCAGTTAATGGGCCTGCAGGGGTAATGAAATTCAGCCTCGTAATAAAAACAAGACGGATTTGCTAATCGAGTATAAACCCCTAGAAAAGTGCAAGCTAAAGAGATTTCAAGGGAAAAATATTGAACAAAGGTTGAATTCCAAGCTTAAAGGTAATGCTTTCACATGAATGGAATTTATGATACTCAATGAATGAATGAATAAATTTTTGCCTGAATAAACATTTCAAATTTATCAAGGACAAGAAAGCATAATGATTCTCTAAAATAATGGCTATTTAAGTAAACAAAAGAACCGAGATAACAATTATAAAACGTTGAAAACATTTTGATTGATAATTAGATTTTGATGAATTTAAGAATTTTACACACAACTTAGATTTAACTAAGGAGAAAAGCCCTTTCAAAAGTTTATTCAACTGGAATTAGTAGAATTTTTGAAAGCTTCAATAATTTGGTAACGAATATATTGTCATCGAAATTCTTTGGTCAAGGAAAAAATTGCTTTAAATAGAAAATTATAAACATTTTTGGGATTCATTTGTGTTTTGAATATCATTTTTTATGCACGTATTGCAATAAATCAACTGAAGACGCTACACAACTGAAAGCTTTAATTCGCTTCAACGTTTATGAAGAAAAATTATATTTTCAAGTAAACATAAGAAACTTGATATTTGGGCCCGTATTTATGAACGTGACTTACGTTGATCTAAGCACGAGTTATCTAAGACCGAGTTGTAAAGGCTCTATTACATTGAACGTGGTCACAAGCTAACCTAAAATTGTGTCGTATCATCAGACACTAATAAACATAAAATAACATACATGAAAAGATAAAGATACTGTACTACATGTAAATTTACAGTTATTGTTAAGTAATTATAACCACACTAATATATTTCAAGTTATAATTTTCTGTTTTTCGAATTTGAATAATGAGCATTCAATGCAGTGTATTGAACGCTATCTGCCAGCAGATCAACGAACTTCATCCATTCGTTTTTAGAAAGAGAATCCTATCCTAGTGCCAAAAAATGTAAGGTTAGAACTATAAAATAAGTAGAAATAATTTAAAAAAGTCAAATATACAGTGAATTACATTGCAATGGTGCAAAAATTGAATATGATGATTTTATTTTATTATTATGAGCCGATGCTATACTAAAAAATGAAATCAAAATATGATGCAACACAACAATCTAAGAACGGCTTCAAGACAGCTCTGTACCTAGCTTGGCTAAGAACGGATTTGAGACTCCAATTATAAGCACATCTTGGCTTTTAAGTTAAGAAGATGTTTAAGAAAGGTTCATGAATACAAACTTTATTTTAAGCTTTACTTATACTAGGTGAAAAGTGAGGTTATAAGTCGACCCAGTTGTCCCTGCAACATTTACATAGTGTAAATTAGAGTTGTTTAATGTAAATTATTAATGTTAAATTATTTATCAGGAGTCAGATCTTTGTTGTGGGAGCTGGGTTGGCTTTTAGGGTTCTAGCTGCTCACTGGCTTGAACCTGTTAGTGTAAGTAAGCCTTATTGCCACTAAGTCTGACTTAACTGATCTGACTTGAGTCGATCTTTGGTAAAGTCACATTCATAAATATGGGCCATAGAGCTACTGCAGTCGTGCGCTACAATTAAGGCTAAATTACACCAGCTGAGCGAGCGACCGAGTTCAACAATGGCAAAGTAGACAATGGCATACAAATGTTTAGAGCCGTCAGCTGATTTTTTAATATTCATCTGGCTTGTGTATGTAATTTAGCCTGAATTGTGGCGCAGGACCATGACTGCGGTCGTTCTGTAAAATGAGCAACTTAGATGGTTTCATGTCACTGTAGGATCTTCAAGTATTAAATATGAACAAATCACATCATCGTCAAAACTATGAGCTGAAAAATATATAAGATTGTCTTCAATCAATACTTGGATATTTCAGCATTCTCGAAAAAAACGAAACAAAAATTGCTCCTAAAATATTTTGCCTGCTTTTGATGCAATTATATTTTTATTTTGCACTTAAAAAAAACAAAGACACAATCAAAAAGGAACCTACAAATATTTTGCCTGCTTTTTTACAATTTAATTTTGCATACCTGATTCATATAATCACAAAATTCTCTTCTTCTTTCTTTCAAAAGTTGACTTCTTCTAGCTTCGTGCTCACCAACCCCCATCAGTATATTACCAGGAACAGTAAGTGTTGATTTTCTTAAGCAGTTTTCATTTTCTATGCAACCTACACAACCATTTCCCTGCCATAAAATGAAGAAAAAATAATTCAACAGAACAAATAAAAATAAGAACTTAAAACAAACGAAAATTAATAATTTCCATAAAGCTAGAAAGTAGAGTTGGAATGATAACTGATGTATCAGGAGATTCACACTAAGTATGTTAAAGAATTTCAGATACTGTATATAGTAAGCTCCTTACATACAGTAGCCGGCGGCATCTAGCTGTGCACTCCAGCAGAGGGTCACGAGAGTACGACACTATCTGTACTGAAAATATTCGACCATTTTCCATTGCGAGCACACACCGGCTGCTGAGTCTGATGTTTCCAGAAAGGCATCGGTATCAACCCACGAACCTTACTTTGTCATCATGCTGCTTCAAGGTTATCAGTGCAAAGCTAAGCGCCGGCAATTTTAATTCAATAAAATAATAAATATTAAATCACAATATACCTTATACATTTGTGAATAGAATATTTTATATTGAGCATTTTTGTTATTCCATTGAACTAAGTTTCTGGGGACAGAAAAGTTTACAGGTATCTTATCAAAAGCGTTAAGAATGAACTGCTATTGAACAAAAGGGAGAGTCAAGTAATTATCTAAGCAATATGAAATATGTTAATAAATATTGAAATATTGTTAATAAATCCAATAATCGATTTTAACGAATTTAATTTGCTCTGATTTTAATTGGCAGAAAAATAATTGAAGAAAGCATCTGAAAAGTGACTGCTTGTCATATATTATTTTATTGATGATAAATTCCATGCAGATTGCAAAGAAGAGCAAAATTCAATAAGAGCTTAGTCGGTTTGGATTATTTACCATTCAGATTGGGACCAAGAGATAAAACAATTATTAATTTTACCGTATAGCTACTTGAGTTAAAAATGAATTGTTATTCTCACCTTGTGTGTTTCAGAATGAGAATGATTTGAAACATCAGATGTATTTGCTTCAGCAGCATCATTGTAGTTGGAGAAGTCTACATCAGCTACATCGATTTTGATCACATCACATTCTCTTCTGGATAGATGGCCATCAAGGTTGCTTTTTAGTTGTGAACACACTATATTACAAGAAGTTGGTAGTTCTGTTGCAATATTAGTAGAGATAGGCGATTTTGAATATTCATCAACAAATATCTTACTGTTCCTTAGGCAAGATTCCTCGGAGCATTCAAACAGACTTGCCAGTCTATCTATTTCTAACTGCCTAGGGGAGACAATTGGCATATTGGAAGTGAATCTTCTCATGTCCATAAGTTGGGGTGAAATGTAAGTTGAATTGCAGCCAAGAACTGCCGTCCCTTCTGAAGACGCCATTGCAGATGCAAATCTTTGTTTCTCCAACTCTCTGGAATCAATGAACTTCAACTCTTTGGGTGGTTTTCTATGACGTACACCTTTTGGTGTTCCTCGTACTGCTGATCTCTCAAGATCATGTTCCTTGTGCTGATTCACGTCAACAGGCGGGAGTACTGGCATGAGAGTTATTTGCCTGTTACTTTGCAGAGGTGTTGAAATTTGTTTCTCATTTTTCCCAGCTACTTTTTTCTTTAGTACTTCTGAATTTTCTTTTTCATCTGCTTCCTGAAAACGAACAATTTTATAAATTAAAATTTAGTTTGCAATATCTTCATATTGAATCTGTCAAATATCTTCAGATTATCTTTAGTCTGACATCTTCAATAGAAAAAAACACTCTTCTCTTGGTAGTCATCAGCTTCTCCGAATCTGGAGAGCTCTCACTCAAATAAAAGAAGAGACCAGTTGCAAATAAAATCTACAGCAATTGACAACTGATGTAGATGCACCAAGTGCGTTTCCAAACAGAGCTCAGGTTATTTGTTCTGTCAGTTCTGGTCTGTTTCAAACTTTAAAGTCCATGCACAAGGAAAAAAAACGAAAGAAGCAGATTCATTGTGTATGACTGTTTCAGTAGGAATGGATCATACTGTACTAGCTGATACCTACCTCTCATCAAAATAAAGAAAAAAGTTCATATAAAACATAGGTCTGGAAATGCTTCATTACAGAAACTGAGTTGGCTGAAGGTGACAGCGATCCCTATCAATTTACTCATTCAGAAATCTCTAGCACTTTCAATTAAAAAATTTTAGTAAATTTTTATAAAGTAGTCGAATTATCAAATAGTATGACATATTGCTGTTGATTATAGTGAAATAGTATTAATAAAACTCAAGAAGTATAACGGCTGGTATTCTATTAAACAACATAGTGTCCTCTGTAGTAATTGCATAATTTGCATCTATTAAAATCATTAAAATCAGAAGCAAAGCTGCTCAATGTGGTAGAACACAACACTCATTGTTAGCGAAATATGATAGATTCAGATTCAGATTCAGATGACTTTATTTGTGTAAATTTACAATGTATATGAATGAATGATAGAAGTATTATTAATATTAGCAACTCTCAGATCCCCTAGTTTAAGTTAAGTACAGTTGCTTTTGAAAAGTAAATATAATGGTTGAATAGTTTGAGTAGAAAAGATTATAAGTACAACTATATTAACTATTTTAAGGTAAATTACAAATTATGGATGCGATTGTTTAAAAAATAAAAAACATAACAAAAATAGAGCCTGGATCTGAGAGATGAATTACACAAAGAGGCGAAGTCTTGGCCATTGAGGCCATTCTTACACTTAACCTTTTACCTCATCATGTCCTACTAGTTTACATTGATGTGTATGATTTATATTCTAAAATGGGTTATCTAAATGCAATAAATCAATTCAAATGAGATAAATTAAAATTAAAAAGTTTCACATTATACATTAAAACAAAAAATGAAAGCATATTAAAAATAATTTGTGGATTCAAAAAAAAAGTATTATAAAAATGAATAGATGAATAATTTAGATTATAGATAATAACCTAACCTAACTTAAAGGATTATAGTATTATTGATCATGCAGTTGCCTCAAGGCCGGACAGACGCTGCCATTTTCTCCAATAGATGTCTCCTCAGAGACAGGGAGAAGCCCACTCGGCTCTCATGATTCCTAATTGAAAGTGGGAGTAGATTCCAAGCACGGCAAGCGCTAACAACAAAAGACTTAGTATAAAGTGTTGTCCGGTGATTTGGCATCCTAAGAGTTCTGTTACCATTTCTGGTGTGGGAAACGTTGTTTCTCCTACCTTCAGACACAAACTTAAAATCATTTTTAAAATATTTAGGAGTTCCACTATTGAGAATGCTTTTTAGAAGTTTAAGTATTCTGATAAGCCTCTGATCAGGTAATTTTAAGGTGTTACTATGAATGTAGGATTGGGTTATATGCTCATGACGTTGTAGGGAGTAAACAAAACGCATGCAGTAGTTCTGACTACGCTGCAACCTTTCATTGAGTGTTACTGTCATATCGTTTATAACTGAATTGCAGTACATGAAGTATGGGAAAATGAGAGTTTTGACAAGTAATAGTCGGATATGCCTAGGAAGGATGTCTTTCATTTTCTTCAAAGAGTGCATGGCAGAGAAAACTCTTTTGCAGGTGCCTACAACATGTTCAGTCCAGTCAAGAGTAGTATTCATTATGATTCCCAAGTTTTTTACTGATTTGCAATAGGAAATACTAGTCCCATCAACAGTGATTTTTGGAATTGATTGGAAGTCTATGCCATTGATTAAACGAGAGCAGCCAATTATAATAGGTTGAGTTTTGAGTGGATTAAGTTTGAGGCCATTTTTTTTAGTCCATTCAGTGATTTTCACTATTTCTTCATTCATATTATGGATGGTTTGGTGAAGGTCTCTAACAGAGCAACTAGAATAAATTTGAAGATCATCAGCATAGGTGTGAAATTTTGAAAACCTAATTATGGAAGAAAGATCATTTGCATACAATGTGAATAAAAGGGGGCCAAGAATTGAACCTTGGGGGACGCCATGAATTACATTTTTCCACTCTGATTGCAATTCACCATCAGTGACACATTGATTTCTGCCTATGAGATAAGAATGAAACCATTTTACAGCTTTGTGACTGAAACCAAGGAGGAGTAATTTGTTGAGAAGGATCTGGTGGTCGACAGTATCAAAAGCTTTGGAAAAATCGAACAGACACAGTATGGTACACTTTCTGTGGTCCATGGACGACCTGATATCTTCAGTAACACGCAGTAGAGCTGTTTCTGTGGAATGGAATTTTCTAAAACCAGACTGGAAGTTATGAAGTTTGCTATTCTTTTCAAGAAATTCGACTATTTGTGAATGAACAAGTCTTTCAAGTGCTTTGGAAATTGCTGGCAAAATACTTATAGGCCTGAAGTCTTCGACTTTAGTTGGACATGAAACTTTGTTAAGAGGGCGAACATGAGCATATTTCCAATTTTTAGGAAAGAGACCACTTTGAAGGGAAGCATTAAATATGTAAGTTATTACAGGTAGAATTGCAAAGAGAATTCTCTTGATAAATTTGATAGGAATTTTATCTGCTCCCAATGCATTGCTGTGAATATGCTGGATAGCTTTGAGAGCCTCATGCTCAGAAATTGGACGAAATTGAAACTGGGAGGCTGGTGGAATAGGAGAGTTGGAAACTTGATCAATTAGACTTTCTAGATGGTTTTCAATTACTGTCTCATCACGTTGAGAAGATTGGGATACAAAATGTTCATTAATATCATCAAGCGAAAGGTCGATTTGAGTATGTGATTTCTGTTTCCCAATTCCAAACTGTTTGATACCATGCCATAACGATGATGAATTGAGTCGGTTTTCAGTTAAAAAAGAGTTCATGTACCTAATCTTGGAGTTACGAAGTTCTTGTTTTACTTTGTTACGTAAGCGTCTGTAAGTGGTCCAGTTGTCAATGTCACCTGTTCTTTTAGCCTTCCTATGAGCTGAGTCCCTTTGTGCCATGAGCTGCAAAATTTCATCAGTTATCCATTTAACAGGTCGTTTGCTATTAATTCGTTTAGTCACAGTTGGTGCATGCTTGTCGTATAGATTCAAAATCTTGTTTTCTAGAGTGGTTGCCATTGCATCAACCGAAGACAAAGCTAATATTTCGTTCCATGCTGTTTGAGCTACGTCAGTCATAAATGCTTCTTCGTCCATATGTTTAAAATCTCTGAAAGTTATAAATTTTGGTACAGGCTTGGGAGCTTTATAGGAGTACACAGTAAATCAGATCATGACCAGAAATAGCTGGAACTGAGATTTGGTTCTTGTGAATCACCTCATCAGGGTCGCTAACAATTAATAAGTCATAGAGAGAGAATTGAGGTGAGGAGATGGAAAATAACAATCTAATATAACCAATATGAATACAATTCACATTTTTGTAGAATATTGAATCAAATTTGTGACAAAAGGGCGATACAGATACATTAATGGAGTGTTCTAACAAGAATATTGAAAATTTATTCCAAAGAAGTTAATCAAAATACCAGAGCAAATTTATTAAAATATATTGAATAGACTACTAAGATTTCTAGTTCAATTTAAAATTATCAAATACGTGGAGTAATAAAGGGAAGCTCTTTAGACTTTATTAGAAATTCTTGTAAACGTGAAAAATAAAAATTAAACATTAATACTATAACTAGAATTCATTTTCGAAATAAATGTAATTTATTGTGCACAGATTTCTTTTCCATCCGAATAGTTTTGAGCAATTAATTGAATAAGCACAAGAACTTGCTGGAATATTAAAGAAAGTCGGTATGGTTTGATAATTTAGACATTATGCTCCTTTTGCTCATAATAATAAACCTGAAGTAACTTGAATAATTTGGTACCTAAGTTGTTGAATAACCTACCAATAAACGTTCCTTTTTGAAATATTATAAAATATCATTCAAATATAAATACGAATTACTAAATATTGATTTTGTTTATAACTTTAATACTGCTAAAAATGGAAATATATATCTGGTAAACCTGAGCTTGTTAGTGACCTACCAGTGGAGGCTTATAATTTTCAAATATAAGAAAACTAAGTATGAATTCTCTGAGATTTGAAAATGTTTTCATAGAATGCGTTATTATTTTAAATAGATATAATGCTTGGTTGCTTGCTTGCATGTACGTAACAGTATTATACAAGTACATAGGTACTTTGTGATGTTTTCCATGACGAAATACTTGAACAATCTAATATCAAAACTGAATCTGTATTTATATTTAAATTATGATTTTTACTCATGTATATTGGAGATATTGAAGAGTTGAATTTCACTTCTACGCTGATTAAGCTTCTCTTTCGAAGTGAAATGCATCCCTCCAGTATCTCCAGTATAAGTGAATAAAAATCATAATTTAAATATGAAATATTTGTTTTTTACAGTCAGTCTTGATATTAGATTGTACATAGGTACTATATACCACACCCGATCCAAAGACATTCGCTATTGTGGACACCCAATTTTATTTTTCACTGACATGGACCCCTAGCAGGTCCCCGTGGACCCTCAGGGGGTCCACATGGACCACTTTGGGAACAACTGGTCTAGGTCTAGGGTGTAGAATAATAAAAATACCAACAGAAGAGAGAATGTGAAGGGTTTACAGTATGTAAAATTTCAATATTTATAAGACTTCAAACGCGGTTGAAGAGAGGACAAATTGTACTTAGGACGGAGATGAGGGTCCTTCTGGCAGACAGAGATCGATTACAATAAAGGATTCAAGGTGAACTATAAATTGAATCACTAGAGAAGAAAAATAAAAAGGACAAATGAAGTCAACGTTGGGTTTTATTTCTATTTTGAGGCAGGGGGATTTAGGAACACCGGATCATACTCCAGGAACTGATTAAAGTATTCACAGGCGGGCCGCTTAGCGCAGTTGGTTGGGGCGTAGCAACTTCAGCTTGCTGTCGTTTAAGCGGTTGTGGGTTCGAATCCACCGTCAGGCATTTATGTGTAATCATTCACCTCATTGCCCACGCACAAGTCTCTGACTCATGTGGGCATCATTTGCAGTAAAAAAAAAAGAATAATATTACAAACACGGGTCCAAAAACGCTTCGTTACAAAAATAAAGATGGCAGAAAGTACCAGATTAATTTTTTATAAATTGAAGTTATACATTCTAAATGGGTAAAATTTTCAGTTTTCAAATAAAATGAGCTAAACAATCGAGAAATCCCTTTTCTAAGTCTGTCTACAAAGGTTTTTGAAATATTTGAGTAATTTTTTAAAACGCCTCATTTTTAACATACAAAGTGGATTGACTAACTTCGTTTATTGATAAATGGACGTTTTACAAGAAGAAATAAATAATAATCAAATCAACATATTCAGCGCTGGCCGACCATAACATACTGTTCGCCCACCACGAGAGTAGAGGCGACGTATGAGGTGTCTCTTCACACGCTGTTTCTCTCTTTCTCGCACACTTCCGTCTACTACCCAACGTGGTTGTATTAGTTTAGTTGAGTTCGCAACGTCGCCTAGCAAACAAGCTGAGCAATTGTTTTACAAATGTTGATAAATTCAAAGACCGGTTTACTGTGTTACCCCCACTCGGCCAGCTCCTACATTCCTAGAATTCCTGCCAGCTCTATTCTCGTGGTGGGCGAACAGTAATAGCATAATTATTTCAAAAGGTTACCGTTTAGAAATAACAAAAATAATAATAAATAAAATCATCATTTTTTCAACACAAACCGTTCCGCAGTAGCTCAGTTCATCTTTTTCTTCCCGCTATATACTTGTCAATTGTCAATAACCAATGATTTTTATTCATTTCAGTACCATATTCGATTATTATTATTATATAAAATTTTACCATCATTCTATTTGGAAGTGAAATCGTTTAAGCAGGGAGTATATTCATTGTTTCTGTTCAAGAAACATTAATGTAATTGTAAGTACATTATTTATTTTGCTGCTGAATAGAATTTAAATATTATACATGCAATATGAAAGAAGCAAATAAATAACAAACCTCTTCGTCACTAAACACACTCTCAACAAAGTAAAATATAGAGTCCATCCCAAATTCTGGTATTCTACCGAAATGGCCGATATATTTGCATATAAAAAAACAGGACACAGAAAGGTCTTGATAATATTAATTGTAAAATTTAGTATAATATTAATGAAGTTTCAATCTAGAATTTGAGAACAATTTGATTGAATAGTCCGTGGAAAGTTTTATTTTAATTTACGAAGTCTAAACCCGATTGCACAATTCCTGAATTGAATCATTTTTGCAAAAAATCAAAGCGACGAATTATTTCAACACATTAGAATTCCACAATACAAGCAAAAAATGTTTCGCTAATGAAATATGTAAAATAGCTAATTTAAATTAATCAAAATGAATAAGATTCTACTCTATGCAATTCTTTATTAAGGCTTTATGAATGAATTCATAAAAATAGAAGCAATAATAGCTTTTCATGAAATTAATACACCATGAGAGTCAAGTGTGAAATTGCATATTGTGCATAGTAGAAAAGCTAGATAAGTAATAATAAAATAGTGCATTATTATAATGAGAAATAATATTTCTTTAAAGTGCGAGTTTTGAGTTTCAATGAAATTTAGGAACGGTAAATTTAATACATGTTATGTGTTATTATTATATATACGCAAATATCACATGACACTATTCAGCCGGTGTGGTGTAGCGGTTAGAATACTTTTGATGTAAATTAGACGAGTTTTGCCACCTATTATGAACACATAACAACAACATGCAACTGATCCCCACCTACAATCAATAGCCCACTCCACTACTATTCTCAAGCAAGCAGACCACTGGTCAGTAAGAAAGAACTGAAGGTTACAGGCTTTGGGACTTAATCAATAGAGCTCGGTAGCTTTTAATCTCTTGACCTTCATTGCAAACGATGCTTTAAATTTTCATTGAATCTATAGCAATGCTAGTTTTTTCACGTCAAGTCAAATTGGGCATTCTTCATTGACAAATCATCTCATATCATAAAGTTTACAAGGACAATTGCAAAATCTATATAGAGATCCAATAAAAAACTGATTAATCCCAATTACAAGGATTGAAAAATGTAATTATTTTTTCGTGAAGCGACTTTTTACAATAATTGTACACATAACAAATATCTATAGTGACAAGAATAGCAGAGAAGTAACTTATATGTTGTAAAGGTATTGGAACAGCCCAAGGAGAAAATAGTTAAAAAGCCTGGTGGCTTGCATGCAGGATGGAGATGGGGATTTTTTTTTTTGTAGATTACGTCTTTGAGACTCCAGTTAAGGAGTATAAGACAAGTCAGATCAACAATATTATACACAAGATACCATAATTACTATATCAATTAGTTGAGGTGAGGCTTAATTTTGATGTGAAAGGAACTCTTGAACACTATAAAAAGCTTTATCAACTAAATATTTTTTCAATTGTTTTTTAAATATTTCTATATTTTCAAGACTCTTCAAAAACTGCGGTAGCTTGTTGTAGAATTTCCTATCAATATAACTAGGTTTTTGTTTGAATAAGCTACTATTGTGACTCACCAAGTGATAATCTCCTCGGCTTCTTGTATTATAATCATGTACATCAAGATTTTGGTTAATATCATTCGTTTTTACATATAAAGTAGCTTCATACACATATAAGCAGGGTACAGTTAGGAGACCAAGTCTCTTGAGCAACGGCCTACATGAATCTAATCTATTTACTCTTTCTATACACCTGACCGCTTTCTTTTGGATCTTAAACACCCTATCAAGATTTTGTTTTGATGAATTACCCCATACTAAGATAGTATACCTAATATGTAACAGTAAGAGCCCATGGTAAGCTGTAAAAAGTAACTTTTTGTCATTCAATCTAGCGAGCTGTCGCAGGACAAATACCCCAGATGAAATTTTACAACATATTTTCTCAATGTATGGAGCCCAGGTCAATCGTCCATCCAAGAAAACTCCTAGAAATGCAATTTTTTCTTCCCGGTCTAATTGATTATCGTTTACTAACACGTTTATAGCCCTATCTTCATTTAAATCATGTTTGTTTTTGAATTGAAGGTATTGGCATTTTTTACTATTTATAATTAAATTCAACTGATTTAAAAATTGGACAATGGACTGCACACCTATATGGGCACTTATTTCTAAATTATCTAGAATGGAATTGCTGAAAACTAGTGATGTATCATCTGCAAATAAGAGGGCTCTACCACTAATTAATTCTTTAGGTAAACGGTTGACATATAACAAAAAAAGCAATGGACCTAGTATTGACCCCTGAGGCACTCCAGCTTGCACCTCTAATTTATTAGATTTATTCTTTACTATACTGTTACCAAGTACTGTAGTTAGTTCTACACATTGTTTTTTCCCAATAAGATATGATTCAAACCATTTCAGTTCAACCCCATTTACACCTACATTTTTCAGTATTTCCAATAAAGTTCTATGATTAACACAATCAAATGCCTTTGATAGATCTAAGAAGATTGCAGTAGCTTTATCACCTGAATCTATTATATCTATTAGTTTTTCAACTAGAGAAACTATGGCTGTCTTTGTTGATCTCCCTTTCTGGAAGCCATGCTGTTCATCACAGATAAAGTTAGCTTCTTGAAGGTGCAGAAGTAACCAATTTAGAACTACTCTTTCAAAAATTTTACTCATTACATTAAATATACTAATGGGCCTATAGTTTTCCACCTTTTCTCTATCACCACTTTTGAAGATTGGCAAGATCTTCCCCTCTTTTAAATTATCTGGAAAAACATCTAGTTCTAATGAATGATTGATCAGATGAGTCAAAGGGTCTAACAATTGATCTTTACATTCTTTCAGAATTTTACTGGATACCCCATCCATTCCTACAGTTTTTTTATTATTTAAACTATCAATGATATTTGGAAACTCGTCTTGGGATACTGGGTGGAATTTCAATTCGTTCTGAATCCCCTCAGTATTCCTCATGTTTGCATCACTAATACCTGTATTAAGAGATTTTTGAAGATTCTTAGCAACCAGTTGATAATATCTGTTAAAGAAATTACAAATGTCTACACTATCATATTTGTTATTTTCGTTAATTATTCTAGGGACACTAGTATAAGCATCTACATGAGCTACTTGCCTATTTTTGTTTATTACATCCCACACTGCTGTGTTAAAGTACACACTATTATTCAAAATTTCAGCCGTTTTCTTGCATTTCGCTCTTTTCACTTCTTTCATATAGTTTTTCTTTAGAGCTTTGTAATTATCTTCACTTAACATATTTCTACATAGTTTGAATTCATCATATGCATCTTATCCCTTTTTCTTTCTGCAAGGATATCATCAGTTATTTATTTAGAATTACATTGTTGAGTGCAACAGGCGTAGCCCAAATAGCACTCATGACACATTGATAAAACAAAATGATAAGCATAAAAAAATTTAAAAGTAAGTTCAGACAAAAAAAAAAAAATAATGTGAAAAGTAACTAAATAGTATTATAAAAACTATAGATTAAACAATAAATTATCTATAACTTACATAGAAAAAATCATAAATTCAATACAGTACATAAAAAATTAAAATAGAAAAATCATCAAATCCATCAGACGAAAATAAGTAGTAGATCTATAATCCAAATATCAGTAATTTTAAATCATTTTAATTTAAAAAGTAGGTTAAAGCATGGATAGCAGTTTTCTCCTTACCATACATTTAGACATGAAAAATAAATCAACCTGGCCATTATAAGGAAGGAAATCCCTGGGCATCCGGTTCAGAGGTGCATAATAGTGTCCAACAGTAAGACATCTATTAATAGAAAACTCCTGCCAATTGCGGTTGTTGAAGGCAGGCACCCTGAAATTCAACTTGGACAAGACATATGGACTGTGAACCAAATTGTTAGCTATGTCATACAGGAACACACCAGACATCACATGGCGCCTAGACTCCAATGTTTTGAAGTCAAAAATACATCGCAATCATCTAGCTGGAAATCCCAGAAGAAATGAGATATTGAATCTCCTGGTATACATCATTCTCAAAAACTTATTCAGAATCTTTTCAATCTCATGGGTAAGACCTCTCTGATGAGGGTTCCATACAATAGCACAATATTCCAACACACTACATACCAAGCTGAAGAAAAGAATTTTCAAGGCATCCTGATCACTAAAATCTGCTGCACTTCTCATTATAAACCCAAGCATTTTATTTGCCTTACAAACAACACGGTTGACTTGACCTACAAAGGATAAGGCTGAATCAAATACCACGCCTAGATCCTTACACATATCAACTCTCATTAAATTAAAGTTATTTATTTTATAAATGTGAATCGGATAGTTCAATTTGCATGTATAAATCATAAACTTGCATTTTTCCTCATTCAAATTTAATCCATTATTTCTGCACCACAATGAAATACGATCAAGGTCTTCCTGCAACAGAGCGGGGTCATACACATCATCCTCAATCCTCCTATAAATCTTCAAATCATCTGCAAACATAAGGCACTTAGAATGAAACAAATAACTTGGCAGATCATTAATAAACATGAGAAATAACAATGGACCCAGATTACTTCCCTGTGGCACACCTGAAGAGCTAAGATATAAGCTAGATTTCATTTTCAACACTGAGACATAATTGAGACGATTGTATAAATAATTAGAAAACAAATTAACAAGCCTTGGAGCCAGACCAAAATTAGACAGCTTACCAATTAGAAGTCTGTGATTTATTTTATCAAAAGCTTTTGAGAAATCAGTATAGATCACATCCACTCTGCCCCCAACAAGAGCCTCAGACACATCTGAAGTTAATTCAAGCAAGTTAGTAACTGTCAATCTGGATTTTAGAAAACCATGTTGACTTTCTGAGATAAATGGACTAATATGATTTGTAACTCCAACATAAAGTACCCTTTCATAGACCTTAGCAATTGGAGACAATATTGTAACTGGGTGGAAGTTAGATATATCATCCCTACTACCTGATTTGAAAATTGGTATTACCTTACCAATTTTCCATTTAGATGGGAACACTGAAGTTTTCAAGGATAAATCAATTATAAATTTCAATGGATTGACAAAAATATCAGCACATGCCTTTACTATATAAGGAGGAACATGATCGGGACCACAACTTGCACCAGCCTTCAAACCATCAATTGCAGAAAGTATCCTGAATGAGCTAACAGAGTCAATGGATAAGGAAGGAACCTGCATACCATTATCTAAGTTGATTTGTAGATTATTCAAATTATTATTGTCATCAGAAAATACTGATGAAAAATATCCAGCAAAACCATTAGGCAAATCATTTGATGCAAAGGCTTGATCACCCCATCGCATGCCGCCCTGAATTGAACTATTAGTCCTCATAGAATTGATATATCTCCAGAAACTCTTCGAATTGTTCTTAATGCCTACCTCAATCCCTGCTATATAATGTTTATACTCATCAGCAATCAAATGTTTGACCCAAATCCTCAAAGTTTTAAATAACTCATTATGATAAACTGAGAATGATTTCTTCTTAGCACATCTATTCTTCTTCCTAAGTAATTTCAAAATTTCAGAAGTGAACCATGGTGGGTTCTTTGTCCTTCCAGTTTTCATTCTCATCTTAGGAACACAATTATCAAAACATTCATAAATCAAGGAGTAGAAAACCTCAAGCGCATCATTCACATTGTATGATGCATAAACACGATCCCAAGGACAGTTCTTGAGCTGATTGTAAAGCATCAGATAATTACCGCATCTAAAATCATATAGTTCAACCCAATTCAAGTTAGAATTACAAGACATAGAAGAACTCCCAACAGAAAGAATAAGGGAAGGATGATGCACATCCTCCTGAACCATAGAGAAATCACTACGTTCCACCTTCAAGGCAACATTAGAGAAAACCAAATTCAGCAAACAATATTCAGATCAGAGTTACAGAGAACCAATTCATGAATGCGGCCAATCATCTCACAGAAGGCAAACCCAACTCAAAATGGAAGTCCCCACCACTAACTTCAGGAAGATTGAAATCTCCCACCAAAATCAATCGTTCACCAATACTAGCATAGCATGACTCCAAGTGATTAAAATAGGCATCATAGTACTGGAAACTAGACGAGCAAGGAATATAAGCAACTATGATAGTATAACTCACACCCTCACGAACAACCTTAACTCCCAGACTCTCATAAGGGCAAACACTAGAGAACAACCTACGATTTACAGCAATAAGGACACCCCCACCCAGTCCTTTGGGTCTATCTCTATGATAAACTAAATAGGAATCCGTAAATAACTCACTGTCCAAGATGCTACAGCACAACCATGTCTCAGTAGCAATAATTACATCAAAGTCAGAAGCCAGTAAAGAATTAAGAAATGCATGTGTTTTGAAAATTATATAGCAGGGATTGAGGTAGATATTAAGAACAATTCGAAGAGTTTCTGGGGATATATCAATTCTAGGAGGACTAATAGTTCAATTCAGGGCGGCATGCGATGGGGTGATCAAGCATTTGCATCAAATGATTTGCCTAATGGTTTTGCTGGATATTTTTCATCAGTATTTTCTGATGACAATAATTTGAATAATCTACAAATCAACTTAGATAATGGTATGCAGGTTCCTTCCTTATCCATTGACTCTGTTAGCTCATCCAGGATACTTTCTGCAATTGATGGTTTGAAGACTGGTGCAAGTTGTGGTCCCGATAATGTTCCTCCTTATATAGTAAAGGCATGTGCTGATATTTTTGTCAATCCATTGAAATTTATAATTGATTTATCCTTGAAAACTTCAGTGTTCCCATCTAAATGGAAAATTGGTAAGGTAATACCAATTTTCAAATCAGGTAGTAGGGATGATATATCTAACTTCCACCCAGTTACAATATTGTCTCCATTTGCTAAGGTCTATGAAAGGGTACTTTATGTTGGAGTTACAAATCATATTAGTCCATTTATAATGGGCCTATAGTTTTCCACCCTTTCTCTATCACCACTTTTGAAGATTGGCAAGATCTTCCCCTCTTTTAAATTATCTGGAAAAACACCTTGTTCTAATGAATGATTGATCAGATGAATCAAAGGGCCTAACAATTGATCTTTACATTCTTTCAGAATTTTACTGGATACCCCATCCATTCCTACAGTTTTTTTATTATTTAAACTATCAATGATATTTGACAACTCATCTTGGGATACTGGATGGAATTTTAATTCGTTTTGAATCCCCTCAGTATTCCTCATGTTTGCATCACTAATACCTGTATTAAGAGATTTTTGAAGATTCTTAGCAACCAGTTGATAATATCTGTTAAAGAAATTACAAATGTCTACACTATCATCAATATATTTGTTATTTTCGTTAATTATTCTGGGGACACTAGTATAAGCATCTGCATGAGCTACTTGCCTATTTTTGTTTATTACATCCCACACTGCTGTGTTAAAGTACACACTATTATTCAAAATTTCAGCTGTTTTCTTACATTTCGCTCTTTTCACTTCTTTCGTATGGTTTTTCTTTAGAGCTTTGTAATTATCTTCACTTAACAAATTTCTAGATATTTTGAATTCATCATATGCATCTTTAACCCTATTTCTTTCTGCAAGGATATCATCAGTTATCCACTCTTCAATCTTGTTTAATTTGTTTTTTACAGGGACTTTTTTAACTGGACAACTCATAGTAATATGAAACCTTAAAATATTAATGAATCTATCATATTTGTCATTTAAACTATTGCTATTGTAAACCCTACTCCAGTTTTCTTGTTGCAGATTCTGCTTCAAACAATCGATATTCCCCTGTTCACATTGTTGAATTTCTTTCATTACTCTACTCTTTTTAATTGATTTATGACCTTACAATCCCACCTCTTAGATTTGATAGTCATGATCAGATAGTTCCGAGCCACCTAATCTTGTTTTAGAGTAATCTATATTAGTAAGGATGTTATCAATTATTGTTTGTGATGTTCTTGTGACTCTGGTATATTCATGAACTTTTATTTCCAAGTTTTTCATGTATATAATGGAGAGAGTTTGGAGCTGGCTCCCTAATCCGAATTTTCTCCCTTGGAGTCAAGCACTTTCTAAGAAGGGGTTCCAGAAATAAGGAAATCTAGGAGAGAAGCGAACTAAAAAACTAACAAATTAAGAAACACTGGTCGGGAAACTGGTTTGAGATGTTTATTTCAAATATACCTAACCTGACAAATGAACAGTGGAATTAGAAAAATTATCAGACAAAACAATATTATCATTCGAATTACTAATTGATTATCAATTGGGATTGCTAATTGATTTGTAGCTGTATAGTTGGAAATATGATATGATACTTGTAATGAAGTTGAGTTAGAAGACACCCTATTTTTGGTGATGAAGGGGATCAAAAACTTTAAGCTTGCAACAGGAAGTTGGAAGTTAGGAAATGGATTTGTAGCCTAAGCATTTTTCAAGTGTTTGACTTCAGAATGAAAGCTAATTTCCTGAAATTTGGCAGACTTATTTATAGCATTCTTAAAAAAGGGGTAGAAAGTTAACGACAACGTGTGCGCTACTCAAGATATTCAAGGTCAAAGGTCACAAAAAATCAGTTTTTTGCAAATAGCTTGTTTTTTTTGTGCATTGCACATCATTAGAACCTACTATTTAACTGAAAGATGAATAAATTCTCTACAAGTTTAGTTTTTTGCATTTTTATCGTATGACTGACCGTTCTCGAGATATGGCGCGTGGTCAACTATGCTGAGGTCACCTGACCAAGAAGCCAGCAGTCCAGAATAGATTCCAGATTAGCGATTAGAAGAACTAATTTGGATTTTCAACTTCAGTGCTACTTTTCTAACACCCCAAAGAGGTTATTGCTAAAAAACTGAGCCAACTCCTTTATTTTTAAATATTCAAAAGAAATTTGCCATGGTTGACTACTAAAATGAGCAAGATTCATGACTAATAATTATTTGTAGCTAAAAATACTTGAAGAAAGGAGGTAGACAAGGAAACACCTTGATTGAGCTGTCCTTGAAATCAAGAAATGTTCTAGTTCTCATGTTGTTCTTCAACAAGTCTATGTTAAAATCGACACTTATTAGTATCCATTTACATTTTTCTTTTGATATCTTATCTAGAAGCTGCTCAAGCTTCCTAGTAAACTCATCAAAGTCACTACTTGATGATCTATATTTACCTATAAATCAGTGGCGAGGCGTGGAATCCTTCACCGGTCATCGCGGGGGGGTTCTCCCACCAACGCCAAAGGCCCTCCCAAGGAAAATGTTTAAAAATTCGAGGCAAATTGGTGACTTTTGAAGCTTTTGAGCATCTGAAATCTCTCCTCTGAATAGGCCTAACAAAAGGCAAAGACCCAAAAAGGCAGAGAACTAAAAAGTATTTTATACAATTGCACCTCTTGCGTAATATATTATAACTTCCCCACTACCATACACCGACGATGGATAATATAGGAAAAAACGCAAAAACAGCCGAAATAATAGGCTCTGATATGATGCACTCACTCGATATAATTTATTAAAATAAATTTAGCTATCTAATGAATAATAAATGGTATAATAAAGGATGATTCACACATATAGGACTGTGCGCCGCCTGTGCTGTGACCGTGTCGTTTTGGATGGATTCCCCAAAGCAGTCTATCCATTTAAAATGCACGGCGACAGTCTCGAGTGATTCACACATATAGGACTGTGCACCAACCGTGCGCATACTGTGTCGTGGCCGAGCTCTTTCAGTGATCTATCAAGGTCACAATCCGACACAGCTGGCGCACGGCCTGTGCACAGTCTTACATGTGTAAATCAACGTAGGGCGACGATAGGGCGACCAGCCCTAGCCAAGTGAAGCTTCGGGTGTTTCCGTAGAGCCTCAGGCATTTTTGTTGAAAAGAAAAAGTTCCTAAATTTTCCAAATCCAACATCCTTTTCATTCTTTTTATCTGTTATCCTATGGCTATTATTTGTACTTCAGATTGTAAAATAAATTAAAAACATTCTGTTCTTTGAATAAAAACATTTAAAAATTAATGAAAACATATGAAAAATGTATACATATAAAAACAAATTAAAAGTATTTGAAATATATGCACATTGTATATGCTTGAGGACGTCATATCTGTACGTCTGAGTAAGCAATGCCCAACATGCATACAATGTGGGTTGAACAGTCCATGGATTATCTACCTGTGAAAAAACTTACAAACTCTCATTCTATGCATGTCTTGCATTGTCTACTCAGACATGTTACATAGATTAGATCCTCAAGTGTAGAGGCCAAGCAATGTGCATGCACTTTGAATGCATAGTGTAGCGAATATGAAGTTGCAGTGAATGCAGAGGAGGAAGGCGCGGTGGTTCTTGGCGTTATCTGCTATGTAAATATTTACTTTTAAGCAATTAATTACACTGCTTTTGACACTTTTATAGTGTTTACTTGGTAATTAGTAGAATGTTCTATTTGTTTGATTAGAAATTAATGGAGTCTTATCGAATATAGTAGAAAGTTCCAGTTACCTTGATTTATTTATTTAGAAGTTGACAGAAAATTCGAGAGATATCTCAATTATGAAATGTTATATAAATAGAGGAAGTCTCTTGTAAATGAGTTCAGTCTAGTCTGTAATTCGTCATGGTAAACAAGTGTGACAGTTAAGTATTCAGTGATTGTTCTGCGTTGATAGTGGCAGTAGTGACAGTTCCCGTTAATACAGACAGTACAATCCCGTTGGCGCTATTACAAACCATCTAAGCATCTAAGGAACTTTTATTGTCTGTAGTGATAATTCTCTTACCTATGACTTGTGCTACGTAAGTTAATTGTTCTTCCTCAACGTTTCTTCTTGAGCATTATTGGACAGTTTTTTTTTGTACAGTTATTGTTTTAATATTAGATCGGCCTTTTGACATTTAGTGATTGATTTGTGAACAGTTTATTGAAAACTCATTATCAGTTGAACAATATCGTGTTATCTGTTTTTAATTGCTTATTTTTCTGTAAGACATTACTGAACATTAAGACATTACTGATTATTTGTGTTAATAAAGTGCAAGTGATAAATTTAAGTGTTGCCAGCATTATTTTAGACATAGAACCCGTAACAATATCATATAATTTTTTTGAAGTATGTTTCATTCATTTTTAAAAATATTTCTTGTTTTTTAATTTTTGTATCTTTCTCTTGCAAAACAATTAATGCTGAATCCATCTCTGTGACTGGAGTAAAATTCCACTGAAATTGTGTCATTGCAGAACAAAACAGTCGCAGCACACTCCTATATGTGTGAATGATAGCAACACAGCACAGTCGATGCACGGTCGTAACACAGTCGGCGCACAGTCCTATATGTGTGAATCAACCTTAACAGATCACACTCTAAAAATATAAAAAAGATTAACTAATTGCAAAACAATAATAAGCCTATTTTAAAAGTTGAAGTTAGCATACGCGAAATTCCCGTTGTTTCCACAACGCTGTAACTGAAGCTGAGCGTGGGCTGGGGAGGAGTAAGCATGAGGAGGTAGCTACCGAAAACCCACGGCAGTGGCCGGGAACGCATGAAGCCTTATTCATCGCAGCCGGTTGCGATGTATCAAGCATTATTTGAATGGTTTAAAAACTGAAGGCAGGGGGAATCGAGCCAGGCGTGGGAGGGGACTGGTGTGATTTGCAAGCCTTTTGCGCTTCATCATACATATTGCATTTACTAGTCATATTCTTATTGGTTTTTGATACAATTTTCACAGTTTTTGAACATATTTCTGGGCTTTGAAGCCTACAAATGTCCATTATTTAAGAGTTGAGATTAAATCAATATTATTAGTCCAATTTCTCTACTCATCGCCGGATCAAATGATGACCGGATGCCTCGCCACTGCTATAAATCCATGCAATTTTCCATGCTTCTTCAATTCACATATTTCAAAGGGTTGAAATATCGATGATACTCCTTCAACCTGACAATTTTAGTACAATTGCTCATATGCTGATTGCTGCGCAGTGCCCTCCTGGCTGCTCTTCCATATGAGACCACCTGGACGGACCATGACCTCAAGACGATAAGTTATGCTAACAATTTTATTTTGATCTTATTTCATATTTATCTATGATATTTCTTTGGAAATTATTGACTAATTTAATGATTGAGACAGATCATTAATGGTCGTTTTCACACTGGATGACACAGTACCGGCACAACACTGACACCAACACTAATACTAAATGCAGTCAATGATAAGTTGGCACCGACAACGGCACAGCAATGCCATGTTGGTGTGTGTGTTAGCTGTTCCATTTGGCAGCATTTTAGATGCAGCATTGGATCTCAACACCCACAACACCATGTCGGTGTCATGCCAGCGCCGTGTCATCCAGTGTGAAAACAGCCATTTACGTAAGCCTTGCCGCTGCCAAGCCCTGGCTATTTTAAATTATTCATATAAGCTGCCCAGGCTTTACAATTATTCATGAAAGCTGCAACAAATGTGACCAGACTTTACAACATTCAATTTTCAATTACTCGTGTAAGCTGCCACAAATAAGTCCAGGCTTTAAATTGACCTTTCATGTTGACATGTGTTCACTACACAAGTGACTTTCCATTTGCACACTGTTGTGTATATTCATTATTCACTGGATTTGTCATTGTTATTTGCATTTTCTATTCTATTTTTTGCCACAGAGCATTAACTCTTAAAGAGCATTGATTAATTAACTGGCACAAAAATAACTAAAAATATAAAAATTAAAAATGAGTAATCTGTAGAAGAACTAGATCAAATAAATATTGAAGATTACGTGATACCGGATTCAGAAATTGTCAACCGCGATATTAAAGCTTACAACTTAAAAATCATGAACTTTAACATAAGGAGCTACAATAAAAATTACACCGAATTACTTATTCAATTGGAGGATTTGAAAGTGGATTTTGATGTTATAGTTCTAATGGAATGTTGGATTTCTTATGATACCACTCTAAGAATAATTATGGTATCTAGTGTATAATATTGTTGATCTGACTTGTCTTATACTCCTTAACTGGAGTCTCCAAGACGTAATCTACAAAAAAAAGAACCATTAGTAATTACACGTCGTACAGAACAGAGAACAATCAGTTACAAAATGATGGAGTAATCATTTATGTCAAGTCCGAACTCCTTGTTGAAATAAAAGAGCCTGTGATTAAACAAGCTAATTGTTTGAATATTCACCTTAAGGTTGGGAGAGATACCTTCGTAATAACTGCACTTTAAAGATCTCCATCACATTTGAATTTAGAAGAATTTTTAATTCACCTGAGACAGATATTAGAAGAAAACAGAAGATACCTCCATATAGTTCTAGGAGATATTAACATAAATACACTAGAACCAAACCAGCACAGACAGTTGGAAGATTATGAGAACCTTCTCAGTGAATTTGGGTTTCTCCATTGTATAAAACAGCCCACACGTGTTGGAAATAATACAGCCTCATGTCTGGACCACATTCTAGTAAACTTTAGAAAGGAATTGATACCAATAATATTTCCAAACTCAATAACTGATCATTTTATAACTATTTTAGGATTGAAAAATAAAGCCAGTGACCAGAATAATGAAAAAAAGAAACCTCAGTATGAAAGTATTGATCATGTTAAGCTTTCATCAGCACTGCAGGGGGAAACATGGAATTCTGTCTACCAGCAGGATTGTACTGTAGTTTTCATATAACTTGGCAGCAGTATGCTGGGCTCAGATGTAGCATGTCCCATCTGCTACACGCTGCCAAGTTATATGAATACTACTATACTGAGGGTGCTTTGAATGAATTTTTAATATTACTGGATAAATATAGAAAAGAATGTAAAAAAGTAAATAAGATTACACATAAAAAAAGGAAAATCAAGCCCTGGATTACAAATGGATTAATAACTTCAATAAGGAAGAGAGATAAACTACATAGACAAAGCAATAATAATACAGAAAATATACAACTTAGGGAATATTATAGAAAATACAGAAACCTGCTTGCTAGGCTTATTGAAGATGCAAAGAAACAGTATTTCACAGAGCGATTAGGCGATCTCAAAGATTCAAAACAAACATGGAAAGTAATAAACAAAATTACAGATGATAGAAGGACAAAAACACAAATTAAGGAAGTTATTGTAGAAGGGGAAGAGCTAAAAATAGGTGAGAATGATGTTGATATTGCCAACTCTTTCAACAAGTTTTTCACAAGCATTGGATCTAAACTGGCACAGGATATACTTGAAGAAAACCATAACACAGAAGAGGAACCTCAAGCAACTGGAAATAGGATATGTCAATCTCTATTTTTTACACCATAATAGAAGAGGAAATGATGAAAATAGTTAGCAGTCTTAGAGGAGATAGTGCACCAGGGCCAGATGACTTCCAGCCAGAGCTCTTCAAAAGAAATAGTGTAATTCTTTCCAAACCACTTACATACATTGCAAATAGAATATTTCAGGATGGGGTTTTTCTCCAGCAATTAAAAGAGGCAGTAATTTGTCCAGTCTTCAAGACAGGATAGAAAAGATATAAACTGCTACAGGCCAATCTCACTTTTGAACATTCTATCAAAAATATTGGAAAAGTGCATCAAGGTCAGACTGGTTAGTTTCCTGGAGAAGCACAGCATTCTGTCACCAAACCAATATGGATTTAATATTTATTTATTGTGACAAATTTACAACGAGTGTGAAGGTGCAACAGACTCAAGTCCAAAACTGCTCCCTTAGAGACAACTACAGCACTAATGATGCTATTCAACACATTACTTCAGAAATAATAGAAAAAATCAATGCAAAGGAAAAACCGATGGCAGTATTTTTGGATTTGAAGAAGGCTTTTGATACTGTATCACATGATGTGCTGTTGGGTAGACTGAGGAAGTATGGCATACAAGGAGTAGCTTGGAATTTATTCAAAAGCTATCTAACAAACAGAACTCAGTGTGTAAGAGTAAATGGGCACTTCAGTAGCAGACTGATGGTGGAGTATGGAGTGCCTCAAGGAACAGTATTGGGCCCAATATTGTTTCTATTGTACATCAACCCTTTATGTGATTTGCAGATTGATGGAACGGTCACCATGTTTGCTGATGACACAGTCCTACTGTTTTCAGGGGCAACATGGGAGATTTGCTGGGAAAGAGCTGAGTTTGGTCTGCAAAATGTGGCACATTGGCTCAACAGGAACCTACTCACAATGAATTATCAGAAAACGAACTTCCTATGTTTCTCAGCTATGCAACATGGTCAACCCAGTAAGGACAGTCTAGAAGTACAACATGGCCCAGGTAGAGCACCAAGTATGATCCTCAGGAAGCAGTCACAAAAGTATCTGGGAGTGACAATTGATGCATTTCTGTGCTGGGATAAGCATATTGATGGACTCTGCAAAAAACTGCGAAGAACCATCTATAAATTCAGGATGCTGAGACCAGTTGTCAACTTGGAATGTATGCGGATGGTTTATTGTTCCATTGTGTAGTCACTGCTCATGTATGGAATTGCCGGATGGGGTGGAGCCTGTACTGTACATATCAACCCCCTAAAAACAGTGCAGAAGCTTATAATAAAGATCATCACAAAGAAGCCAACCCGCTACCCCTCTGAGCTTCTGTTTAGTGATTTCAAAGTATTGGATCCCAGACAGCTGTATACAAAGGAAGTAGCATCTAGGTTGCACAAAGACAAATCTGCCTTCCAGAATAGGAATCACCACCACAACACCAAATACAGGCATCTCCTCATATCAAACAGGGCAAAAAAGGCTCTCTATCAGACACTACAACCATCTAGCACCAAAAATCTACAACTTAATTCCTGAAAACATTGAAGCAATAGGACATATAAAAAAATTCCAACAGCTTCATAACTGGCTAATAAATATTGACAGACAGCATATAGAGAGGATTTTTTCATACAATTATTATGATGGAAACTTGTAATTTTGAAAACTTACCAATCCTTAATCATATATCCTATTTTTAACTAAACCTCCTTTTCCCTCTACTAACACCTACTCTAGAACATGGCATGCCATAGTGGGGTAGGATGATTTCCAAAATATATGTTTTATTTATTATATGTACCTTATTACCTGAATATAATTATTGAACCACTTGGTTAAAATTCTTTGTATTGTGTATTGAAAAATGGAAATAAAATTATTATTTATTTATTTAATTCTTATGATTATTGCTGTGCTCATGGCATTTTACTCAATCAATTATAAACTTGAAATTTTATTGTTCACCTTTTTATTGCAATAATAATTTTTAATAGTATCAATTCATCTATCATGTTACTGTTGAGTTATTCACAATTTTTTTTTTCGAGGATGAAGCCCACATAGGTCTGAGACCTGTGCGTGGGTAATGAGTTGGATGATGGTGATTGATGAGTTGGACCAACAGTTTTAGGTGGGTTCCGAACCACCGGGAAGTGATTTTACAGCAGAGAACAGTGTCTTTTTTGCTGGCCAATCTAATCGGTCACCGTCAAGAAACAGGACCTACGAGAACGCAGCTTATCTCTATCTGATTGAACAGATACCTGCTACGGCTCGCGGCTATCACTTCCCTTTAATTGTTCGCTATAGTGGCGGCTTACCTTTATTCTCTTGCGTTTCTGCATAATTTATTATTCAATTTGTTGTATTGAAAAAGCGTAAGTGCTCTTTCAATTCAGATCAACAAAAAGAGTATCCATTTATTAAAAATATATGTTTATATCTCTATCTATAAAAGGATGATACCCTGACTTAGGCCGTGGTCAGACTGCATGCGACTGACGAGTAGATCGTTTTGCGAGCAGGTCGTACGAGTAGGTCGTCGGAGTAAGAGTGGTCACATTGCAAACTTCCTAATCCTGCGAGTTTATACTCCAATGGCAGTGACCAATTGTTAGACAATCTATTATTGCGCATTTTGTTTGTTAATGAAGAAAAAGAACGTTGGGTGAATGATATTAATTTAACAAGAGAGACGCAAGGAGAATTCAAGCTACTTTTTCCTGATCTACGAAAAAAATAATTTTCGGATGTCACTAGAAACGTTTTATTATATTTTAAACAGAATCAGCATAAAAATTGAAGAACAACGCAATTTTTGGACTTGTATCAAGCATGTGGAAAGATTAGCGGTCACATTGAGATCTCTATTTGATAATCCTTTGTGGATTGGTCCCACAATGGATTTTGGTCAAACACAAGCGTATAATCAACTCCTCAACTTTCATTTTCACACTGACGACCACGCAAAGAAAATCAAACAAACTTGCTTCCAGAATTGACTCGTGCGTGTGCGCAAGACCTCGTACGACCAACTCTTCTCTACTGTGACCAATCAAACCGGTTTATCAATGTTTGTTTTACTCTGACGTCCTGATGCGAGCACGCACGTCCATTTACTCGTCGGAGTACGCATGCAGTCTGACCACGGCCTCACTCATCAACGCAGAGCCAAAACTACTAGGCCTATGAACTTGAAATTTCGTATGAACAATCCTTATAGGATTTCACCGTGCAATAAGAAAGGATTTTTCAAAATTCGCAATTTTAGGGGTGTTTTTAGGGGGTTAAAGTTTTGCCTATGCAAAGCACGGGTACATGGCTAGCTAGCTTACTGGGATCTTTTAATCATATGGAAAATAATTTGAAATTTTTCGATCTGCTGTACACGCTGTTTCGATGGACAAGCTGTTTGTGTGTTTTGCAAATCATCATTCACCTAACCTACTGAACTTGCCGGCCAAACAGCTTAGAGGAACAGCTGATAGAAGTCAACAGTTTTTAATCATATGGCAGGCCCCTTAGCGGCGTTATTTACGCTGTCTGGAACGCAAAAACTTTGCATGTAGGATACCGTGCAGTCGGAGCCTTGCAGTATGTAGGAAACATATGACTGGGTATAATGAAATGTAATTATGCCGGGTTGATGACATCTGTTAACCAATGCAGCTAGAAATTTGAAATGTATTCTCAGTAGGAGATGCTACCCTCCTAAGATTAGCTTCTACCCTAATAGTCGTGGAAGGTTTAAATTTGAAATGTTCATTGAGAGGTGGTGAGTAAGGTCTTACTGTGTAAGAAAACAACGGAGGAGGCCTCTCTGATCAGCTGGAACAGCCCTAGGACTAACTTCTTTCTTAATAGTCCTAGAAGGTTGAAATATGAAATGTAACCTCAGTGGGAGGTGACAAATAATAAAATCAATAATTTTTTATGAGAACGCAGCAACGCGCGTCGGGCCAGCTAGTAATATAATATAATATAATTTATGTTTCAGATGTACGTTCTGATACATGTGCCTCAAGTTTTAACGAAGTCATGGGGGAAGATCAGACATTAAATTGCATTTGAATAGTAAAAAGCACAAAAAAGCGGTTGTTTGTGCAGCATCAAGTTCACAATTGACTTCTTTTTTCAAAAATACTGTTGCTAGTAATAAAGAACTGAAAGTTGCTGCTGTTGAAGGCGCATTTGCTTACCACACAGTTCAGCACAACCACTCTTTCAGATCTATGGATTGTACATCCAAACTAATTCAGGTTTCAATGAAACAAAAATTTTCTTGTGCCAGAACAAAGGCAGTAGCCACTGTCACCAATGTTTTAGCACCTCATGCGCAATTTCAGAAGTTATGTCCAAATGACAAACTTTTCAAGTGTAATGACTGATGCCATCCAATCATAAAGATAAAAAAATATTACCAATCATTCTCAGATACCTTTGTCACCAAAGGAGTACAAGTGAAATATTATTGTGGGATTTGAAATCTTTGCCCGGTGAAGACTAACATTATCAGCGAATTTCTTGATGAAAGTTTGAGTACCGTACTCTAAATGCCAGAAAGAAAACAGTAGCACTGTGTGCTGACAACACCAACTTCAACTTCAGAGGCATTCAAAGGAAAGGGGTTAACAATGTTTTTACAAAGTTGTCAAGCCGCCTTGGCCATGAATTGTGAGGCATCGGCTGCACTGCCCACATTGTACACAACACAATCCAAACAGTTTCTGATGTTCTCCCAGTGGAAGCTAAAACTCTTGTTTGTAAAATCTACAGTTATTACTATATTTATATGGTCCGTGTACAAAGCCTTAACAATTTTGTCAAAGCGTAGACAAAAATATCCTGCAATAGTCAAATATTCTGATCCCGTTCTTGAGACTTGGCTGTGGTTTATTCATGGTCAAGCACCATCTTTTCATGAACCAGTCAAGCTGATAGAAGGTCAAAATGTGGGCGTTTTTTGTTTTAGGAATTTTCACAAAACTAAAAACAAATTTAAAATCCAAGATTGAAGATAATTTTCTCCCTTTAACCGTGAAAAGTATAATTTCAAATCTTTTGAGAGATGGAAAAATCACTAAAGAAGAGGTTGAAGGCTTTACCTAAAAAAGTAAAATGTTTTACAACGCTATTTCTTCAATATCTAGAAAAGTGGACTGCTACAGTAGATGAGCTTTAGGCCTATAGCTGGATCATGTTGTACAAGCCCCCTACTTGAGAAGATATTCAATATACTCTCCAACTATTAATATAATTTCTCTTTCAGTAAGAATAAGTGAAAATCAGATCTATGATGAGTATGTCAATGTAAAACAATTTGTGAATGAAGAGCAGTAGAAAAATGGAAATAAATGAAGACTGTATCAGACAACAAGTGGGTTGAGATCTTCACTAACTTCAGTCAAAATTATGTAGCATACCAAGCTCTTACATTTTAAAGATTGCTCAATCTCTGCTGTGTCTTCCTGGTAGAAATGCACCAACTGAGATACTATTCTCAATCATGAACGACTTGTGGTCTTCAAAGAAACCCTCGTTGACCGTTGACACTCTAACAATGCTTTTAACAAAAATCAACTTCAGTGAGTCATGTCAAGAGTTCCACAAGATGTTGCTCACCAACAAAGAGCTACTGGAGAAAATTCATTCCTCAGATAAGTACATGTGATTTGGGTGAGTAATGTGCTACTTAATTTATCATACTTAGTATTAAATTAGCAGCAAAGTAATTAGCAGCTTAGTATTAGTAACAAAGTAAGGGTCGACAACTGTCAATTGAAAATAAGTGAAAGGCCAATCGAACGTGTGCGTAGCATGATATATCTTGGAACTTTATTTAGTGAACAGGGGGATTACTCTCAAGAAATACGGAGTAGAATTGAAAAAGCTAGGAATGCTTTCAATAAAATGAGAAACCTGTTCACAGGCCACCATATAACATTAAATAAAAAGATAAGGCTTTTGGGCTGTTGTGTTTTCTGTGCTGTTCTATGGGGTGGAAGCATGGACGCTCACAGCGGCCACAATAAAGAAATTGGATGCATCTGAAATGTGGTTGTATCGGAGGATGCTTAGAATACCGTGGACTGACCGTGTAACGAATGAGGAAGTTCTTCCAAGAGTGGAGAAGCTGAGGGAAGTGGTTGACACAGTGACGATTCGGAAACTCCAATACTTGGGTCATATTTTGAGGAATGGCAACAGGTACCGTCTACTGCATACAATATTGCAGGGTAGTAGTAGGAGAAAAATTTCATGGTTGCACAATTCGAGAGCCTGGTTTGGTATGAGATCCATAGAATTGTTCCAAGCGGCAGTGAGTCGAGTGAAGATAGCATGCATGATAGCCAACATCCGAAACGGATAGGAATCAATAGAAGAAGTATTAAATTTGACTTAGTACATTTGGAGGTGATTTCTTTCTTTGAGCTATGTAGTCTGGCAGTATTTAATGGGAGACGGGGGTGAGGTATTAAGTCGTGTTCCAAATTTTGCTTGTGAAAATATGGTCACCTTAGGCTAGTGGCGATATATTTTTTACAATAAAATATGAAGGAGTAGGCCAATCAATAAGGCTCTTAATATTTGCATTATGGAAGGAAAAATAAAGACTTTTCACACTAGTCTTACCTAAATACAAAATTGATGACCATACGATATGTTCAATTTTGTTCAGTCACCTATGAATAATCAGTTACCCAAAGAACTGTAAATGAGTATGATTCTTGATCAAACAGGTGATTTGATTAACCTCAAAAATGCCGCCATTCACTATGATTATAAGCAGGCACTTAAACAAGCAAAACTTACACTTAAATAAGCAAACTTACTAACAATTTTCACGCTTTGCTTCTGTCGATTTATTTCTTCTCTTGCTTCTGCAATTTTATGAAATCTTTCTGAAAGAAATTCTTCCAAATCCTTTGCTCCAAATGCAGACATATTTGTTTGCTGTATTTGGATAACACACAGTAAGCTAATGCTGTACCACACACTAAGTTAACATCTATTTAATTATATTCGGAAAAAGTTGCTAACTATAAGTTTGTAAGTTATATCACTCATTTCACTACGCGTATTCAAACAATAACAATTTTTTTTAAATTCTTTGCTCCTAAAACTTTGGTCCTTCGGTCTTCGCTCTTCGGTCTTCGGTGAACGTTCAACGGCGGGCCACAAGTTCACCATACCGTCAGTTGACCGACCATACCAGTTGACAAAGTAAACGAAATACTGAACTAAAACGTAAACCGTACCGGTTCGTTTATAGGAGATCGACCGACAGCGCTACCAGCGGAAGATGTTGTACTAATTTAGGGATAAAAAATCTGATTGCTATTCGTGTGCTAATTTGTCTCACTTCAAATGTGTTTATTTAAAAAAATATTTCTTGAGAAAAGAGTACTAGAAATGCCCAAGAGCCATATTATCTGTTGTGTATATGGGTGGTGCAGTAATACCTGTCAGAATATTATAGTGGGAATTTTATAGTGGGGTATCATAGTTAGGAATAAAATTATATTATTTAGTAGCAATTTTATGAGTCGGGATTCTCCTTAATATCTGTATCTTTGTTTTTTGAATAAACTCCTCTGGATGTTTCGCAGTATCATCCAGAGAAATTATTATTATTATTATTAATACAAAAGGAAAAGGTGTTTCATTTTATTCATTTCCTAGAGTATTGGCAAGACTGCTTGCCTGTGCTGGTTGTGGGTTTTGTCTGCTCTGTATTTTACATAGTTTAATTACGGTTTTTGTGCAAAGTTTTTGAAGTGCACGAACTCGGTGTGAATGTGAACAATTATATGTAGACTTACCACAAAGACAGAAGTATAATATTCACGTATGGTCCAACTGTATCCATGTTTTTACTGAACGGTCGTGTGTTGGACTTTGAACTGTGTATAGTCTATAGTGTTGCGTGTTACCAGTGAATTAAAGAGTTAGATCAGCTGTTTGTGAACCAATAAACGAGGTAGCAGTTTATACTGTGTGACTAACTGTGTTTGCCATTGCTAAAATAGCCTACAGAGCACTGCAGAGAGCTTATCGTCTTTTCAGTCGATTCAGATAAGTGAGGCTCTTGCTCCTGATAAGCAACACTATCTTCGTATCTTGTGCTTTGAAAATTTGAGCGTCGCTGGTTGCCTTGGCAACTCTGACTAATACGGTACTATTAAAATCCAATCAGCTGTTGGTACTGCAACAACAACTGGCGCAAAAAACCGGCTCCACTTTTGAAACTAATGGACATTCTGCTAATCTGGCTTGAGATATCGGATTAAAGACTTGCTGTATTCTCCTTCATCTGGGAATCATCTCAACATTCGCTATCATAGAAGCCGCATTGTACCTTGTACCACCTGTTGCTTGCCCTATTGTGTTATATCAATACTTCCTAGATATACAGAAGGCCCAATCGCTGGGAGTGATGACGTATGTGATCGAGGCTGCCGGGCCAACCTATCACCTGTTTTACGTATTTGTTTTTTGTTATGGCTGACGTTATTCTTCGTTTTAATTTCAATAATCTTCCTTTCGTCAATTATTTCGAAGAATCCTGTTTTATTTTACATTTAATCAATCCATTTCTCAATCATTTTCAAATAATAATTTTGTATTTCTTATTTCGAATTGATCAACGTTGGTACCATGTACCACATTCATCATATCAAATTTCAATCATGATCTGCTGTTGTTATGAAAGTTTAGTCAATAACGACAATAACTAACTCTCACAATAATCAATACATAATATTGAGTAGTCTCTTCCTTGATTTTTGTTTCGTGGAATATAATTAAACACTTTTTCCCTCAGTTTATAAATAAATTATAGGATGGCATAGAATAGAATCTGATTTTAGATTACGTATAGTGAATATTGTTTAATCCTAATCAATAATTAATTTGGAGGTTGAAATTCATGTGTGACATTTAGAAAGTGGCCTAAAATTTGAATTTTTGTAATACTGCAATGGATAAATAATGAAACTTTTAAGGTTTCTATAAAAGATGGTTGAACTTACCGGTAGACCTAGGCTATTTTTTGTGCAAATCAATGATGACACAACATTCTTGAAATCACAGCAATGTGTAATTCACAAAATTATCAACTCTTATGCTGTCATTGCGTTTTTACGAAATTTAAGAAAGAATTGTGAAAGTTATAAGCCTTCATTCCAATATTCTAAGTCTAACGAGAAAAAATACGTCATCGCTGTTAAAATCGAGAGCGATTGGGCCTTCTAGATCTAGGAGGTATTGGTTATATGCGGACTGACTCAGACCAATACCTTCTAGATCTAGAAGGCCCAATCGCTCTCGATTTTAACAGCGATGACGTATTTTTTCACGGCTTGCGTCCGCCATTTTACAGCCAGACCGAGATTGCGAGATATGAACTCAACCAGTTTCGTTGATCAATAACACTATTTTCTAAAATCAATAACAGTGAAATTGTGAAATACTCTACGAATCGTTTAATAGCTATTGAAATATTATAACTTTGAAATAAAATGTATTTTCTGTGTAACAAAGTTCGTTGAAGTTCAAGTGATATAAGGTACATGCCACCACAGATAAAGGAACCAGATCGATCACGTCGCTTGCGGATTTCCTAGTTAATGATTTAATTCAGAGATAGCGCCACGCGTCAATGATTTCAACACGGGGAGCAGCACTGTTTCAGTGCGGGAATACTTGAATTGTCGGCACTCTACGGATAGAAAACTCGTCCACGGGGAGCAGCACATGTTGCAATGCGGGAATATTTGAGTTATCGCTACTTCATGTAAAAGTTCTTCAAAGTAATTAAATTAGCAACTCTGGAATTACTCATTCACTTATTGATATTGAAGATTCAATGATGGGGGTTCGATTGTAGGTGAGTGGTTTATTCTCGGTTAGGCTCAAAACCATAGGGAGGAATCTGACATTTCCAAAAAGTGCCCCAAGCTACCAGGTAAAGGGGGGGTTGAAAATTTGATAAATGTTTTTTTTTTTTAATTGTTTTAAATCAGAATTGGGTGATTGTTTATAAGTTGTTGTGAAACGTTTTTGGAAAATTTGGTTTTTGGGGGGTTTAGGTTGGGATAAAAATTTTTTAAAAAGCTGGACATGGATATTTTTGAATTTTTTTTTTTTTATTCTATAGTGATTTTTGTGTTAAACGAAATGATATATGTGCGATTTGGAAAAATATATCGTTTAAGGGGATGAAAGTGGTTTAAAACTGGAAATTTGTACAAATTTGTTAATTTTTTTTTAATGAAAAGCTTCTTGATTTTTCATTTTTAAGCGCAAGACAATCTATTGGGATGTGTGCGTCACAAATGGATTCTCTTCAAAAGAAATGAGGGGGTTGAAATTGTGGACTTCTTAAATATTAATATGTTTGAAAATTTGTTTCTTGTATCATATATAATGAAAAAATCTGTATTAAATGCGATGTGGAATAATTTTTAAAAGTCACCCCTAAGGCATTAGAAAGTCAGCAGAACATGCATTTGAGAAATAATCCCCTAGAAAAAGAGGGTCGCTTGAAATGGAACATGTTAAAAAATGATTTTTTTTTGTTAAATGATTTTTCAAGGGTTTTGTAATTGGAGGTTAAAGGTAAGTTGAGGACACATTACGAACAATGCTATGCCACCCCTTGATTTGAATGCGAGGGCTGTTATTGTATGGGTGCAAAATTTAGGGAAAAATTGAAAGTTGGGATTTTTGGCGGAAATTTGTTTGAGCCTTTTAAAACTTCAAAAGGCATATTCAACGCTGTTTGAATAAATAACACCTTTCTGAGATATAGGCATAACTTTGAACAGTTGAGCAAAAGGCATATTCAACTCTTGTTGAAAAAATCACCCCATTTTGAGTTAAAGTACAGAATAAAAAAGAAACAGAAAGCTTAAGCTGGCAGAGCTTGATTAGTTATTTTCAGCAGTAAGTTAGTTATATTTAACTAATATTATATTTATATTAGTTATATTTAACAGTATGTATATATATGTTTAAAATATGCTTCCACAGACGCGTTTTAGCGGCGCAGCGCCTTTCGCCAGATAAATAAATGGCTGTCATTGGATGACAGTGACGTCTCTCACCAACTAAACCAATGACAGCCATTTATTTATTTGACTCATCGCATTGCACCACTAAAACGCATCTAGGGAAACATGCTTCAATTATTCCGACAGTTAATAAGATAATTCCAGGGTCTAATAATTACTTATTAGATGAATAAATTCTACTGTATTATATTCATAATATTCTCATAAATATATTCGATTGTATGAAATCATCTAAAACTCATACCTCTTGACTTTCCAGACCAATTTCGCTATTTTATCTTTTAGTGTCCACCTTTAAATTAACCTGAAAAGGACACAGTCATACAATATTATGAAATGGGGTGAACTTTCAAATAACTAAACAAACAGGATATAAGTAAAGGATGATAAATAAACAGGTAATTTAAGTACAGTAAACAAATTTTTATTTGTGCAATAATAAATATAATATACATAGGATAAATATACTGTGAAATGCATAAAAAAATATCGAAAATACATTGTTATAACTTTGTGCTAAGATTTTATTGACTGATGTCTGATATGTTACAGTAAGATTGTGGAATTAATAAAAATTCATTTGAATATCTAAAAAAATTCTTATAACTTTTCAATGATTTGTAAGATTTTTCTTCATCAGGTTTTGATATATAGTCAGGGCCGGCTTTATAGGCTTGCGAATAAGGCTGGCTCCTGGGGCTGCCAAGTTATTACATTATAAGATTATTATTGATCAACTCTCAAATAACTCACAAAAACATTAGAAATAATCATAATAATATAAGATAATAGATTTCATAAACCTACGCTCACCCAGTGGTGGAACCATGATCTCTACAAGGGGGGGGGGGGCTGAAACGTCTGGGAATATGGAATACCCTACAAGCAAGAATTAAAAAAAAAAACATTTGTGTAAAATCAATGGCGGATAAAGTATTTTCCAAGGGGGAAAATACATACATCATAAATAACTATGGGAAGTGATACGTCCGAACGGTTAGCGCCGCTATCTGTAACTCAGATAAGATAAGTCACGGCGCTCGTTGACAGAATCTGTAGCGGTGACCGATAGAAATACAAAAGTCACTGCACAGTTACGATGTTTTTGCACAACAAAATAATAAAAAAAAATTATTTCCATCAAAAACAGCATTGCCCGTCTTAACTTCTCCAAACTTACCAACGATTTTGCTACCAAAAATAAAAGTTATATTTCACTTTATATTATTTTGATATGATGTGATGGTGATAATCATTAATCAATGTTTCTTTTGATCAGTATAATTTGTATCAATATCATTAAGGTCAGTATTATTTGTATTGAAATATATTAATCAAATAAATAAGTAAATTGTTACTAAATCACAGTTGCTTCGAATATAAGGCCTACTGAATACTATGACAATTTATTATATTATTCTATAACTCAATTGAATTATTTATTAATTGATATTTCATTGTAAAACATTTCATACTAGAATTTGTTTTCATTATTCAATGTGAAAAAAGCCTGTTGTGATATTTTGACAGGCTTACACCATTATTAAATTCACAATATTTCAAACGGAAGGGCCGCCAAATGCGTTTTGCTTGGGGTCGCCAATTGTCTTAAGATAATTACTACCATTTTCTAGAATATTGTAGTTAGCCTATATCTCATAAGAGGTGGACGAGGGGTTTATTGGTCTTTGGTTTTTGAACCTCATAGGGATGGCTTGCGAACCAGAGACAAATAAAATATTTAACCTAAAATGTATTCAACATGAACCTTCTTCCACCCAATTTATTCTCTATTAAAAAGCATTATTTCGAATTGAGAAAATCTTGAATTCAGACGAAAGTGTGGGAAAAATCAAGTTTGGATCAACTTACTATACACAGAGTAGTTTTGAGCGGTGACAGTTAACATTGAAACCGAATTACAAGCCACTAATACTGGGGTGCCCAACTGTTCTCGTAGGCGAGCCACATCGGGATTTTTTCCCCCATTTCCACATTTTGGGGGGGGGGGGGGAATTTCAGTTTTTTTATTTTGACAGGGTCAACATTTTCAACTTTTTAAATGTTAATAAGTGTTCTACTTACTAAATGTAATTTGGACGCTTTTTGATACCGTAATTCACCGGTATTTGGGGGGGGGGGGGTGAAAAACAAAACCACGTTCAAAAATGGGGGTCTAAATAAATTTTAAACTTTTTGTTTGTGAGTAATTTAGGTTTTTTGATTGGAGGTGTGAGGCAAGTAAGGGAAGTTCAATATACATTGTTACCGCTAGAAAAGTCAAACGGGTTAGCGAAAATTTCGAAAACTTTAAAAAATGTTTTATTTTTAAATTATTTTGTAGAGGATAAATAAATAATATAGGCATTAGGCATTGCAAAGTGAGCTAAATATGTATGTGAAGTTGTTTCAAGAAATCATCCTCTCGTAGAGGAGAGGTGCTTAAAATGAAAAGTGACATGAAAAATATTCTGACTTTCTGTTGAATAAATTTTATAGGTTTTTGGGATTGTAAGTAAGTTGAATAACTTAACAATTTGTTGAATGTAAGTAAGAATGTCAGTACATTAGGAAAATTTCGATGCACAGTCTTGGATTATCCGCGGGCGGGTTTTGTAGCGGTGAAAAGTCAGTATAAATATTCAAAATAAAAATCCAAGTATTATTATTTCTTTAGTATAGAATACGTATGATATATCGGGTCCTTCAATACTCCGTTGAATCGGTGTATTTGTTTCTTGAAACAGTTTTACATTTTTTTTTTGTCATTCAAAAGAGGTGTGTAATAGTCGGTGTTCAGTCGGCCTAAACAGTAACATAAAATTATTCCTAGAAAAAGTTAACGGAAGTAAACACGTAGATGGAAATGAAACTTCCTCAAAATGTTAAATTTAGATAAAAACATTGTAGAAACGTGCTTACCAGAAATCATTTTCTTTTAAATATACTTTAAGTTACATGAAATAGGAAATAACACCCATTTCTAGATAATATTTTTTTTAAACATATTTTTATATACAGGCCTTTAAGCTGCAATGAATATTATATACAGTCATAATGATCAAAGGCTCAAAAATTCAATGAAATGCTCCGGATTTGAAACTCTCCGAAAACGTGAAATTTGCTGATACCTACTACATTATAGAGACGTAGGCTACTCTTCATAAAATAGTAGAAATATGAAAATGCTATTGATGATATAGAAAATAGCGCCCATAGACAATAAATTATTGTTGAAAATCTGTTTTTTTTTTATATTCAATGGATTATATTGTGACAACTCAATTTTGTTTGACATGTAAACGGATTGAAAACAAGTCATGAATAACTCTTTGGTTGCTTAAACTTTAGATTATAATGATATTTTGAATAATTTTGTTCCATTTTAATAAAAATCAAGTGTTATTCACGTTTTAAATTTTGACTAGCATAAGTTTATATTTATGCATAAACTTAATAATATTTATTCAAAGTTAATATTGTATCAAAGCACAGAGTAGGCCCATATGAATGTATTGCCCTAACTTATGCTTCGATACAATATTAACAAGCTAAATTATGAAATTATGAACTGTACTTTCCATTTCACTTTTCAGACATGTTTCAATATTTTTAGTTTTTCAGTAGAATATACTTTTAAATTGCTCGTCGTCCACTTGCACTGCTTATGCAATAAAATTTTGAAAAGTAAGTTCAAAATAAACTTTGAATTTTTAGTACAGCTTGCACAGACTGTAGTGTCACAATTCACTATTTTTTCAGTTATCTTCACAAGTCTGTGCAGAATTCTTATCTTGTGAGCAATTTTATCAAACTTTTTTTTGTACACTTGAAAAGCTGCATTTGTGACGTTCAAAATTGCATCTGATGGTGATAGCAGACCACTGGTAGGATGTACTTTAATATTTGAAAATGTTCTATTAAAAATTAGAAGCTCTTTACGACTTGTTAGAGTGGATCCTGTGTCACACATCAGTTGGAAGCAACTTTCACAATTGAATTTTTTGTGGTACTTTGTTACCAAGTATCCCACAAAGTATACTTGGGAGCACTCTTCCAAAGTTATAACATCACCAATTCCAGACATTCTCTCCAAAACATCTTCACCACTTGAAGATGTGGAATTTTTTGAGCTGCAACTGAGGTCGCTTTCTTGTGGGGAAGGTAGGTCCACATTTGACTCCTGAGTGATCTCCAATATTTGGTCGAAATCCGGGTCATAACTTGTGCTCTGCGGTGGTTCTATGAATTGCTGAATAGTGAGCAGCTTCAAGGTGGCCCGGAGAACTCTTACTGAAGGATTGCGGTTGAAACCTCCTCTTTGTCTCACCGATGAAAATAGATTCTCCAGTGGGTCTTGATTGAGTCGAGAGGTCAATATGTGATCACATTTCTCAATATCTAAGAGTTGGAGAAACGCAGATATGGTTACCATAAATCCATCGAAACATGGTGGTCGCGGATATTTGGCATTGTATTTTTTCAAATTTGAGAAAAATCTTAACGCTTCTCTAAATATTTTTATTACATTAGGATGCTTATGGCTTAAGGCACATCTATCAGGATTCTTTGAAAAAAATGTTCTACTATTCATAGCATCAAATAGAGAATTTATACTCCCCAAAAAAGATGCTGTGTTTAGCGCAGTTGAAGTTTTCAATTGGCCAGTTGCAACTGCAGTTTTCAAGGCTGCTGAAGTAGTATGACTGAATATTTGAGCGGCAAGTGACACAGACATTTTTTGAAAGTTATTAGGCCAGATATGTGAAGGCGTCAGCTGATGAGCAGCTCTGGTAGAGCCACTTTGATTCTCCACTTTAAATAACTCGACAATATCTGAGAAGGAAATTCTCTTCTCCCCATCAATGAAATCATGAGAAATCAAATTGTTTCGCAATGATTTCAGTAGATGGGGTGGATCGTATATTGCGAAAACCTTTTGTCCATTTTCATAAAAAAAGGGTTTCTCTACAGATACTCCCAATTCTCTGAGACCTCTCACGTTTGTAGTAGATTGGTCGCACACGATCGCTTTTACTGACAGCCCCACATTTTGTAAATTTGAAATACAATTTCTGATTATTTCTTTGGATTGAATTCCATTCAAGCCTCTCTCAGAAACAAAATAGCCTATAGGAATTTTCCATTGGAAATAGAGCCCTCTAAGCATGAACACAGTTGTCTGCTTAGCTATGTTTTTGGTCCTACCCAGACGTCCCAAATCCTCAAATCCCTCAATCAAGTCATACATACTTGAATATTCAAGACATTGTTTTATTGACATATCATCAAACATTACTACACATGCCTTCTCCACCTCGTTCATGCTCATCACTTTGATTTTAATTTGTTCCATGAGGCTTTTATTAAAACCTGTGGAGTAGCATTTTTTCGAAGACAGCCATTTCCTTATCGTTGATTCCCCAGGTAGCAACATTATTTTACACAGATATCGATATGCTGCTGGCGATCGAAGATATAAGCTTGTAGCCAACGTCTTCTCATCTTTTGACCATGCTTGTCGTTTTATATGCTTCTGCATTTTAAACAATAGTGCTGCCTCCTTGGTCTTAAAATTAAAATCTTCCATCGCGGTTTTCATAGACAATTTTGCTTTGAACAACTGTTTTTTCAATTTTGATATTTCAGCTCGTTTTGAAGCTAAAATTTTATTACGAGCTTGCTTTTTTCTAATTTCGGCTGGAGACTGGAAAAGAGCTCTCCTTACAACTGTTTGTTGTGATGGTGACGCATTCTCTATCCATACGCGAGTAGAAGGTGACATCTCTACCGCAAAATTAGCTGAAGACGTGCTTACCGTTGGAGATGGTTCCTCAGAGTCAGTCAGTTTCTCTGCAGCATATCTCCTTGGTGACATGAAAGCCGGCTGGACCCGAGGAGAAGGACTTCGAGAACAACTTGTACTTGTTGAAGATGGGCCTGCTTCGCTGTCTGTTGGAGTGTATGCCAGCGGTAATGCACCTGTAATTTGACAGCATAATATAGTGTTACAATTTCCCTGTATTCTTATCAAATATCGTTGAGAGCATAGAAGAAAAACTTCTGCAAAAATTCATTTTTGGAACATAAAAAACTGAAAAAACACTTTCAAGTGGAAATTATGACTCACGTTATGGCGTGACGACCGTTTCACTCTGTTGTCAAGAGCATCGTCAGACGACCCACAGTAAACTCAATAGAGGGCCGTCACGCCATAACGTGAGTCATAGTTTCCACCTAAAAGTGTTTTTTCAGTTTTTATTATATTAGTGGAAACAAGATGGATCTTCAACATCATATCTATATATATTTTTCTTCAAGGTAATAAATAAATATAATTTATGAAATATTTTTTGAATGTAGCAGATCATAATGAAAATTTACAAGTGCACAATGCTGTGCTAGGATGGGTGAGCAGCAGCTATAACATTCTGTTATACAACCCTGTGGTTCGGAGTCCACTTTAAATTGAAGGTCCATCACGTTTCTCATAACATGGCTTAAACGGCTGTAGACTGCGGCCTGCCACATTTAGAGCGTTACTCACTCGCGTGACTGTTTTGATGACGTCATAACTTTTTCAAGTTGCTAGCTAAACTCCTTCTGCGCATGAATAGTGTGTGAATTCAAGAGGTTATGACATCATCAAAACAGTCACGCGAGTGAGTTATGTCTCTAAATGCGGCAGTCCTAAAGGGTTGATTACATTGGGATAGTTACTCGCTAAGCGAGTAGCGAGTAGGACGATACTAACCGACCGTGCTACAGCAGCTCAGCATACCAAGCCAAATTATATTAAAAAAATTATTTCTAGAATCACCCCCATACTATGGAATTTCTAAGACAATAAATAATCTTGCAACACAAAATTAAAATATGAAGTTTACCAACAATTATTCAATAAAATTTCATCAAAACAATATACAATATATCTCATCTGAAGTGTTATGCTGGCAGCCTGCGTGATTGAGTGTAGGCTTGGCCACAATAATATTGTATTTTGGTGTTGGCTACTCTGCCAGCGAGTATAAATGTCACCAAATTCAAAGTAGACAGGCTCTCAACTTTGAATTTGGTCACATTTATACACGCTGGCAGAGTAGCCAACACCAAAATACAATATTATTGTGGTCAAAGCCGAAATTTAATCACGCAGGCTGCCAGCATACCACTTCAGATGAGATATATTGTATATTGTTTTGATGAAATTTCATTGAATAATTGTTGGTAAACTTCATATTTTAATTTTGTGTTGCAAGATTATTTATTGTCTTAGAAATTCCATAGTATGGGGATGATTCTTGAAGATAAATGTTTAATATAATTCGGCTTGGTATGCCGAGTTGCTGCAGCACGGTCGGTCAGTAACGTCCTACTCGCTACTCGCTTAGCGAGTAACTATCCCAATGTAATCAACCCATTAGACCGTGGTCCCAGTGCAGCCGAACTGACGAGTGCAAGTTGGAATTTACCAAGAGCAGTCGACGATAGCTTTTTGTCTACTGCTATTGGTCAGTTTCAATTTGCACTCGCAGGTCGGCTGCACTGGGACCCCGGTCTCAGGATTTCTCCAACAATAAAAGTTATACGCTCTTCATAATTATTACTCAAATTAATTATTCACATGTAGCCTACTCAAATAACCACCCAATCTCAATTTAACTTCACAACTTAGGGAACTAAGTTCTCAACTTCAAATGAAAAATATCCAAACCATCCATTTTCACAAAAGTAATATTATTATTACACACCTCTCAAAATCCGTCCGCTGGGCAACATATCCTGCTGTCGGAAATGCTGTTCACATAACTGTTTCTTCCTGAGCGATGTTGGTGATAAATCTATCAAGTCCGGATTCCCTAGAAGGTCGAGAAACAGATAAATTTGATTATGGTATATGTTTTTCAGTATACTGTGTAGACATCTAAAGTAGTCGACTATTATTAAGATTGAAATTGGAATGTTTCAAATTTTAGAGCTCGAAGTTCTCCTAAAAGTCAATTTTCACGTCTATTTGCCTGATGTAAATTTTTATTGCCTTATTCCACTTCATTCTCTTCAAAATGAAATAAATTGTTTAGTTTCTTCAAAAATGTGATGTATATGAAAATTCTGAATTCAAACTGTCATGTATTGAACAATCCATAGAAAACCACAATAAGTTATTCAGTTACAGACTCAGTAGAGATTTATTAGATTTCTTGGTCAATTTTGGGCAAATTTTAATCATCAATACACCTTGCTAGGTTCGAAACAGTGTGTTCTATTTGAATTGGTAACAATTGAGTTGCCCTACAATTAGGTCTGCAGGTAAGGTTTTTGTTGACAGAAAAAACTGCTAGTTGCCGGGTAACTAGTGAGACGATGGATTTCGTAGAAGATCGTCCTTTTGTTTTGACAGCTCAGACACCTAGACGGCCCAGCCTTGAAGCTTCGAACTTGTTTTTCTACCTGAATTTTCGACTTCATAATCCTCCTTAAGTTTGTCTGATGGACAGCCATTTTATTGTTTCGTGCCAGGCTGTTCACGTTTTGAGCAGACTCACCTATTGTTCAAAAGGCGACTCTTGTTGACAATGTAACCTTGTTGTCGGCCCGGCACTGTTTGTGTGTTTTGAAAATATGTCTTTTCAACAGGCTACTCTTTGGAAAAAGCCGACAATTTTTGGTGTAGCCGCCTCTGTATTAATTAGAAGATGACTTATTTCTGGGTTGAAAGTTTCCATTCGCATTTCTCAGAAAAGAAGGTTATTAGTTCCATACAAAACTTTTATGGGTTTGCGACAAGCATCAAGATGTGTTTTGAGTACGGAAGCGTTTAGAGCGTGCAAGTCGCAACACGTCACGTTCAAGAGTGAACCAAGGTCATAACATCAAAATGTTTGTAATATAAATGCTTTTCCAATGCTTTCCTTCCATTCAGTCAAAAAAGTTACAGTTCTATCGCTATATCTCGGTTATTTATTATCAGATTTTGAAAAATGCGGTACCATTTTGTTCAAAATAGAAAGCTTAACATTTTATATAGTTGAAATGTTTTCGATAAAATCAACGATTTTCGACTTAAAAGAGTTTAAAAATATTATTTGACCGCCATTTTGGAAAATATGAAAATTTTCTAACAAGAAAATTCTTGCATTTTGAGTTACATTGAATGAAGGGTTCATACTAAATTTCAGTGCAATAACTGAACTCGTTCATGACTTTTCCTCACTGAGAAGATAACACTTGCCAAAAAAGACCCTCATTTTTCACCATATAGTCACAATTGATCACAACTTTCAACATTCTTCCATAAACCTATGCGAATGAATTTGGACTCATCTGAAAGCTTATAAAAAGGAGAAGTTTTTTGTCTAATAAATTTGTTATGTTTACTATAAAAATAATTGAGAAAAAACGGTTTGAAAATTTAGTAGGAACAGCTGTGTTTTATGTGGTAAATATATCTACTAAATATATTCCATTGCCCTGATATATAGGTATATGATTATGGTAGGTCTTTTTTGTGGAAAATAAATCTGTGTATCAGAGCAACGATGAACTTGAACTTAAAGTGATATGTCTTGTGAATTTTTAAATAAGTATCTTCAAAGCAACCGTTTTTCGTTACTACCTTACCCCTACGATAAGCTTTCCAAATGAGTTTCCGTTTCAAAAATTAATTGTTTGCAAGCGAGTTCTCCAGCCCGTTGGGCTCACTAGTATATTCACAATTTAATCATTGTAATATTATACAAAATACATGTATTTCCATATATTCATATGTTAAAATAATTTATGATGTTCTCCATGACGAAATACTAGTATTGAACAACTGACATTGGAATGCAAGTCATATGAAGAAGTGAATATTTACTTAATCATCACATAAACAGAATAATTAACTTACAGTAAATAACTAGTCACATAGCTCTACTGCACATAACTACCAAAATATCGTATGCTCCTTTAATTATAGCTAATAAATTTGGTTGTGACAATATCAAAATTTAATTAACTTAATATGAATAAGGATCAAGACAAATAAAACTATAATAAATAAACCGTGATATTATCACAGCCCCATTTATTATAGAAACACTGGTACAGCGTACAGTGTCCCTGCACAATGTAGTGTTGAGTAGGCTCTTAAAAATTATGTTTGCCTTCACTTAAGCAACAGATCTAAAAATAGGCAAATACTTGAATAGATCATTTTGAAACGTCAATACTTATTTTTAATTGAATCGATTAATAACGTTAAATATTTCACTTACCAGAGTTGTGGATCCAGATTTTTGCGGTGTCAGTATCCCGGGGAAAAAAAAACATTTTCAGTCCTTTCACTTTGAATCGGCGATTTTTACATTTCTTAAAAGCGCACAAATTACCCGACATTATGAATATGCAATATTAAGTTATTTTTTAAAATTATAAATATGCCTACTCTAACTTTCATCCATAAATTTATTAAAGTAAACAACTAAAACATGAAACATTTGAAACTAGAGACTATAATCTATTTAACAATTAATTTTTACATTATTTTTTTCAACCACCAAAATTATGACTATTATTCATGTTCTTATTGGAAAAGTACAGGAACTCTAAGCGTTGAATGCATAAAATTAATATAATTATTGATTACGAAATATTTATTAGAACTTGCAAGAAAAACTCCACGAATAAGTTATAAACCTATCAAATCAACAGAATTAGAAACTTTGAATTTAAATTTAAAACTTTAAATAACTAGCAATGTTATCCATTTATTTAGCAAACTAAAAAATGTAGATGTGAAATGTAGTGTAATACTAGTATTTAGAAACTTTTGAAAAAAAATATTTTAATTGAGTATTTTTATAAAAACGAAAAAAATGGCTAAAAAATTGGAACTATTAACTATGAATTTTTAGTTCCAATAAAAAAATTATTTCAACTTTATCGGCAAAATTGTGCTATTATCTCATGACTATAAACTGACTAACGTTAACAAGTAACAACTTGAAGGAAGATTCCGAGTTGCGCTCATCGACAGAAAATACCAGGCAGCTTGTAGAATACAGATGCGAATGCAGAATGCAGAATATGAGAACAGCGCCAGAAGTGTGAATAGATGACGAAGCATAGTTGTATACGCACAGGAGCGAGCGTGCGCGTGTACATGTGTGAGTTTATGGAGGGAATCTCAACAGACGTTGATGACAAGCGCTTGTGGCGCTATACCTACGCATTCTAGCGTGTGTTTGTGGAACTAGCGTGATCGGTCTGGTTAGTTTGTCTGTGATGCCACTAACCTCCCTTTTCAATTTTCAATTCAATGTTATAAGTAGATTGAATATTAATTTATTATAAATTTAATGATGAATGAGTAGAATTTTAAATTTAATTCTGCTGTTGCTTCTTACGTAGTATTGTCTTGAGATTCAAGCAAGTGTATCAATCAATCCATCAATCTATAGGCATTGTTGCTACTGTCGTAAATGGATGATTATCTTTAATGTGCAATTTTGCTAAGTTATTAATAGATAACTATATTTTCCAAATATGACCAGTGGATATTTTCAGTTTTGTGAAGATATATCCGAAAATGTTTACTAGATGTGTAGTAGTTAAAAGTTTAGCCAATTCGGTTGCAATAGAAATTTCTATTGCAATTCCTGATTCAGGATTTAGCACCAAGTTTAAAAATGTATGTTTTAACGTAATTGTACGTTATAATGTTTAAAGTCCAGTGCAAATAATAGGAACATGCATGTGCTGCATTAATATTTGTGAAACACAATGGATAACATGAAAGTGGAAAATGTAATCAATAAATCTAAAGAAGATAACAAATTAGGCTTCACCATCACTCACATACTGTATATATTTCACAAAAATTAATACAAAACATGCTAAGTTCCCATTTGCACTGGACATCAGCATTTACATATTATGCTGTGCATAACATAGTATAAGTTTTAATGATGCATATGACCAGTGGCATAGCATTAGAACCGGCAGTTTCCAGGGTGCACACTTGTCATGCAGAGCTAAGCACTAAACATTGACCACTACCATGTTTTAGTAGCTTTATATTATGATTTAGTAGCTAATAATCATTGATTTCAAATTCTCTTTTTTATCATGTGTGTTTGCTATTAAAGATAAGTTGCCCAATAAACACTGTGTCTTGTTGCAATCCAACAATGTCAATGAACCAAAGCTTCAAGTTTAGCTTTTCAAAGGACAGCAATATTTATAATCAGTGGATGTCATTCATTCCTCAAAAAGATATTCAACCACCATATATTCATAAGTTTGCATTGTTCATTTTTCAAAGGCAGATATTATTACTAGTGAGACAGTTCATGATTCAAGATCAGGTGAAACAATAATCATTCCTGGATTTCTTGTTCCATGACGAACTGCGATATTAATATTAACTTTATAAGTGAATTCAACTACTTTCAGTCAAAATTTTATCAAGAATATGTAGAATTTTACTTACTCTTAAAAATACTACTTATTCTTAATAAAAATTTGACTGCAAGTCGTTGAATTCACTTGAAAAGTTAATAATCAATTTAAAAATATACAAAACTGAAATATTCTAGGTTGCACTTCCATATGTAGTCCCATGAAATAGAATTGACTAAGAGAATATTGATAGTCGATATTTGTATCAAAGCTGAAACCTAGCCTATTGCTTCTCTCAGTCGGTTATTTGACCAGATGAATTCATACGAAAGTGCAGCCTTATTGGTAGGTTAGATTTAGAATATTGGAATGAAGGCTTATAACTTTCACAATTCTTTCTTAAATTTCGTAAAAACGCAATGACAGCATAAGAAAGAGTTGATAATAATTTTGTGAATTACACATTGCTGTGATTTCAAGAATGTTGTGTCATCATTGATTTGCACAAAAAATAGCCTAGGTCTACCGGTAAGTTCAACCATCTTTTATAGAAACCTTAAAAGTTTCATTATTTATCCATTACAGTATTACAAAAATTCAAATTTTAGGCCACTTTCTAAATGTCACACATGAATTTCAACCTCCAAATGAATTATTGATTAGGACCAAACAATATTCACTATACGTAACCTAAAATGATGCACTATGATCAGATTCTATTCTATGCCATCCTATAATTTATTTATAAACTGAGGAAAAAAGTGTTTAATTATATTCCACGAGACAAAAATCAAGGAAGAGACTACTCAATATTATGTATTGATTATTGTGAGAGTTAGTTATTGACAAAACTTTCATAACAACAGCCGATCACGATTGAAATTTAATACGATGAATGTGGTACATGGTACCAACGTTGATCAATTCGAAATAAGAAATACAAAATTATTATTTGAAAATGATTGAGAAATGGATTGATTAAATGTAAAATAAAACAGGATTCTTCGAAATAATTGACAAAAGGAAGATTATTGAAATTAAAACGAAGAATAACGTCAGCCATAACAAAAAACAAATACGTAAAACAGGTGATAGGTTGGCCCCGCAGCCTCGATCACATACGTCATCACTCCCAGCGATTGGGCCTTCTGTATATCTAGGAAGTATTGCTCAGACTTGGCTGTGAATTCGCTTATCAATAGCGATGCTTTGAACTCTTTGTCATTATTGTTTAGTGTTTTGCGTTTTCCTCCACTTTCAATCTATTCTTCTAGCATACTCGGGTTCTATTTCTCCCTGTGCATATTATCTACATTTTGATACTACCCTTAAGTTTTTAAACTGTAACTCAATATAAGTTTAAAAAACAATATTTTCACTACTGTTTAAATTCTGACAATTTTCTATTTAAGAGAATACGCCTTCACCCTTAATATAAACTCAGCCCTATTTTTCATTAATATAGATAGCACTGGTCATTGTTCTTTTTTTTCTTCTCATCAATATTTATTTTTTCTTGGCATACTTACTACATTTTGATAGTACTACCCTCATGAATTTCTAAACTGGGACTCATTCATTAATCATTGTCTATTCTCATAATTTCACATAATCTTTATCATTTGTTCTGTGCTCAACAATAAGAAGGAATAAAATGTGTGACTTTATTGTTGGAGAAACTAATAGAGGAAACCCTAAGATAATTTTCCAACATCTTTCTTACAGAAAATCGGACACTAATTCATCAGGTAACATACAATGGCGATGCCTATCCAAGTCGTGTAGGGCCACACTTAAAACAGATAAACTCATTTCCAAGATTGTAGATTCAAAGTTTTCCATCACACACAACCACTCACCTCCCTGTTCCAGTGAAATTAATCAGTCTTGTAATGATTCAGTAAATGAGGGTTCCGTTCTTAATGATAATCCTCGCCTTGCTACAGGAGGTGCAAATTTGACTTCTCCCTCTAATGCAATATTTTCCACACCCATCAATCGTCAGTTTTTCAATAAGACAAAAACATTTGACACATGCACCATCAGAAGCAATATCATTATCATGATCATCATCACCAACATCCTCCAAGGACATGCCACAATCCGTCACAGACACAACCAAGGGCCCACACTCTTTAAAGAGTGTGAACTGTGTGAACTCAAATCTTCTGATGCCATTGTCCTTATTGGAGGAACAAATGGCTTTCATGAGGACTTTGGAGAGTTGGATCTCTGCAACGTGTCATTGAAACTTCGGAAAGTGGTTGGAGGTTTGAATGACAGGGTAAGGCTGATTCTATCCACAGTTCCTTACAGATATGACCTTGCAGCTGAGTCACTCATAAATAAATGTATAAAATCCTTTAATGGTGTTGTTCGTTCCATTTGTAAAGAGTTTTCATTGGAGGTGCTGGACATGTGGAGTTATGAGGCTAGATTTCATACTAAACATGGACTTCATCTCAATACAAGAGGGAAAAAGAGACTTGTGGGTGAGTTATTGGATATATTATTGTTGGAGACTGATGGGGTACAAGAGGTAAGAGATAGCAATTTGCTTGGCACTATACAGCTGCCTTATTAAATGATAATATTCTTCCTTCTTATGTTAATGGTGGTGAGTGTGTAGGTGATGATGTTGGGTCTTCTGATGGAGTTTCTAGTTGTACTATTAGTGAAATTGATCAAACTCAGGAAGAGTGCTCAGCCATGCCTATACCAGTCCTCACAACTGAGAGATCTTTTTTAGGAAAGACCCAGCATATCGAAATTCATGTTTAGCTTATATTGACTTGGAGTACAGAAATATACCCAGAACGTCACCATCATTACAAAATGATTTTTCAATTTTCCATTGGAATGTGCAGAGCTTAAGAAACAAATTGGATTTGATTGAGTATTATCTTGATCAACTGAGTGTCGATGTTGCCTGTGTTGTGGAGACTTGGTTGGAGATGGAGGAGGTTGATTTCTATGGCATAGATGGCTATGTTGTAGGAAATGCTTATTGTAGGGCCAGCAGAAAGCATGGGGGTTGTCTTATTTATGTAAAAAGTGGTCTCACATTTGAAAAACTAGAGTGTATCAATAGGATGTCAATTGAGATGGTCCTGGAAGCTACGGCTATCCATTTAGTTGAGATTAATACAATAATATTAGCACTGTATAGACCAAATACTGAAAATAATAATTTTTACACATTCTTGGACAGACTCTGTAGCATATTTGAATATATTGATAAATATAATGGCAGAGTGTTTTTGTGTGCTGATTTTAACTATGATTTCATTGGCAATAATAATAATAATGTTAAGGAGTTGAAGGATCTTTTTCTTTCCTTTGATCTCAATATAGGATGTAATGATGTCACTAGGCCCAACACTAATGATGGAAGCTGTATTGATAATATTGTCACTTCAATAAATAACAATGTATACAAATGTGAGGTAGTAAAGACGTCATTTTCCGATCACTGGGCTCTTTTAATGAAAAGCAGACTGCCTTCCAATGGATCAAAATACTACAGTATTGAATCAAAATCTATTCGTCTCTTCAATGATAATAGTATTAGTGTATTTCAGGTTTTATTAAATGAGGTCAATTGGCTTAGTCTATATAGAAGTGTGACTTTGGCATGAAAAACTTTTCTTTTCCTAAGCACTCTAAGTAGTATTGTAGATACAGCATTCCCATTAAAAACAGTCAAGATGAAGTCAACTAGACCCAAAGGCAACAAGGTATACAGCCAGGAGCTACTCAATCTTAAGAATTTAAGTGACTTGCTCTATGATGCCTACATGAGCACTGGTAATGAAAATATTAGAATACTTTATAAGAATGCCAAAAAACAGTTTAGAAATATATTGAAGACAACTCGGATGAATAAGAATGACAAGCTAATCTTAGAATCAAAAAATAAAGGTAAGACAATGTGGAATCTAATTAAGAAACAATCAGTTGTGGCAACATCTTTGCTAAATAAAAGCTTATTAGATTCAGGTCGATTGAATAGATTTTTCATAGATAACATATTGTAGCAGATGTTAAAAGCAGGAACTCCAGGAAAGGACCTATGGACTTTCTCAACTCTGGTTATCCTAGACCCTCCTCTCAATTTGAATTCAAACTATTGGATGTTAATGATATTTCTAGGATACTCAAGAAAATGAAAGGCAGTAATAGTATGGATGTGTACAACTTAAGCCCTAAAATTCTAAAGTTGGGTCTGGAGTATGTTATTGAACCCCTTACAAATCTTGTAAATAGCAGCATAATAGAGTGTATTTTTCCAGAATATTTGAAACTGAATAAGGTCATTCCAGTTCATAAAAAAGGAAGTAGGTCTGATTGTAATAACTTTAGGCCTATTTCTATCACAACTACTGTTTCCAAGGTTATTGAGAGTGGCTTGAACAATCAAATCATGGATTACTTTGAGAGCAACAATTTATTAAGCAACTCCCAATTTGGATACAGAGTGGGTAGGAGTACAGTCGGGGCTGCAATTAATCTTCTTGGAGATTGTTTGGATTCTCTTGAGAGAAGAAATTCCACTGGGGCCAGATTGTTTGACATGTCCAAGGCATTTGATACTGTATCTCCCAAATTGCTACTGGTAAAGCTTGAATTCTATGGTTTTCAGAGCACAGCAAAAAAATTAATTCAGTCATATCTTAGTGGTAGATTCCAAAAGGTGGCATTCAATGGAACAGAGTCTAAGTACTTGCCAGTGTCTCATGGTGTTCCTCAGGGTTCGATTTTGGATCCTACCTTATTTATCATCTATATAAATGATTTGCCCACAATAGTCAATCCTCCAACCAAATGTTATCTATTTGCGGATGATATTTGTGTATTCCTAGGCTCACCATCTGATGATTCCCTGAGACTAGCCACCAACTGAGCGGATTGAGAGCTGGTGTGAGTCTAATTTGCTGTGCCTCAACTCAGAAAAAATTCAAAATTTAGAAGTAACTTACAATAGAAGACTGGTTACTTCTATAGACAGACAAGAGAGTGGCCAAGTTTCTGGGGTTTACTTTTGATGTTGGTCTGAATTGGTCAGAACATATTGATGTCACTGCAAGAAAGCTTAATAAAGGAATCTTCATGATCAGAGAATTGAGAACCTGTGTTAGTACTTGTATTTTGAGGGTAGTGTATTTTGCCCATATTCAATCGCACCTGTCATATGGTACAATTCTTTGGGGGGGGGGGGGGGGGGGGTCAAGAGCATATTCTTCAAGACTGTTTGGCATCCAGAGAAAAGCTGTAAGACTGATATGTGGTTTCCCAAAACATGCTGACTGCAGGGAGAGTTTTATTCTGCTTCAAATTTCACCCTACCTTCCCTCTTTGTTTTACAATGTTTGATTTATGTGGAAGATAATTTGGAAAACTTCACTATACAGGGGGTGATACATACTCACAACACACATGGAAGAAATAACTTGATTACTCACTGTTACAATTATTCAAACACACAATAGGTGGAAAACTGTTTAATGCCATTCCAGAGAGCTTCAAAAATCTGCCATATCCAATTTTTAAGTGTAGACTGAAATTATTTTTGATGAATAACCCATTATATAGGTTTGAGGATTTTTATGAAAGAGCCAAGACTTTGTAGTTAATTTGGAGACAGCTTTAAATGCAATAGATAGGTAGGCTAATTTTAAATGTGATTTTGTTTTTTTTATCTGTTTTAACGTTCAAGCAATGTTGTATGAGAAAAATTATTTTGATGTGACTATGACAATTTGTAATGCTTCTGACGACCTCAGGAGTTGCTGCAATAAAGATTCATTTATTTATTAGTCGACCTTAGGTCCGTCCACACATGCGCCGCGAACCGCGCCCCAAACATTCGGTCAAACATTGCGCCGTTCAGAGTGAATTCGGTCAAATATTGCGCCATTCTACCAGTTGTTGGTAATTGCCCGAATCATCAAAGGAATTTTTATGTGCACGTTCACCATCCAGGCAGCCAGGCCGAACATTTCCACGAACATACAGTAAACAGTAGGCATTTATTTACCTTTTTCATTCTTCCTGCTTCGTTTCTTCATGGGATGAAGACGGTTAATTCAGTTGCAGCTATTGACCATCAAAAGTTGGTGGGGGGGGGGGCAAGACCAAAAATAAGTAGTTTTAAAAATAATACTACAGTATTATCAAAATAAATACTGCAGTATTTTTTTAAAATTATTACTCTATATTTCCCAGAAATGGTGGGGACCCCTAGTGGAATCACCGCCACTAAGTAGGAATGGGTATCAAACTGTAAAAATGTTTATTTATTAGATAAAAATTTTACTTGAAAAATATTATTGAAAAAAGTGTTGAATACTTCTTTGAAAATGGGGAGCGGCCCCCTCACTACCACAAATCGCCGCTGGAGAGAGAGAACATTTCCACAGACATGCATTAATGCAGTATGGTAGTGGCGGTAATTTACTAATTGAAGTGGGAGACAAATGTGATAGTAGTGAAGGGTGGGGGGGGGCAAGACCAAAAATAAGTATTTTTTTAAATAAATTAAAAAAAATCATATTACTCATGACCCAGTTTTTCCTATGGTTGATATAAAAAGGAAATGGGGCTTTAATTAAAGGTGCCTTGACTCATAAGCAACTTAATTTAAGTGGCTAAAGGTGCCTTTATAATTTCTTTAGAGTGATTATAATTCAAATCAAATTTATTTATCAAAAACATTTACAATACAATGAATGGATAATATAATATTATATACAATACAACAATATAGTATATTTCGCACCTAGGGCCGAAAATGTGTGTTTGCCGGCTCGAGATCACGGTTTTCAAGTTCGAGACGAAGTCGAGAACTTGAAGCATTTGAGAGCCGGCCTGTGTTGCAAATGCTATTTTTCGCCACAACAAAAAAAAAAACAACAATGAAAATTTTGAAAGCAAAATTTTAAGGCTATGGTACTAGCAAGAATACAAAACATCACCTTTTTATCCAACCTACAGAGCTCTGGGTGGGCATTTTGTCAACTACTACAACTGTTCACTGAAAGGTTACTTGGTTAGGTTTTTTGTTGTTATTCCTGTTCCTGATTCGAAACCTGCTTAAAACAACCAAAAACCTAACCAACTAACCTTTCTATGCCAACAGTAATCTTTACCAACAGTTGCAGTAGTTGAAAAAATTCCTAAAAACAAAAAACCTAACCAACTAACCTTTTGGTGAGAGGTTACCAACAGTTGTAGTAGTTGACAAAATTCCCACCCAGAGCTCTGTAGGTTGAATAAAAAGGTTCTATTGTTTGATATCAACTACAAAATAATACATATTAAGTGATATAAACTTTAAAAAACCACTTTTAAATGGAAATTAACTCACATTATGGCGTGATGGCCGTTTCGCTCTGTTGTCTAGAGCATCGTCAGACGACCCACAGTACACTGCTGTATACACTCAGTGTACTGTGGGTCGTCTGACGATGCTCTAGACAACAGAGCGAAACGGCTGTCACGCCATAACGTGAGTTAATTTCCATTTAAAAGTGGTTTTTTAAAGTTAATATTACATATTAGTGGAAACAAGATGGATCTTCAACATCACATATTAAGTTATAAAAAGTGATCATTTTTGACATTTTAAATACTACATACATATTAAATTATAAAAAATAAATATTTATTGATGGTTTAAATCTTTTTGTTTTACATAAAAGTTGGAAGGATTCATTTTACAATCATGACTGCTGTATCCAGACACGATCAGCTGTCATTCAAGGTCATTTTCTTTTCCGCCCTAGGGCGGTAAACGTTTACAGACCTCATCGGAAACCGAACACTTTCGGCCTTCATATGACGCACAAAAAACAGCTCATTATGTCCTAGTGTGGCGAAAATAATTTTATGCCTCAAAAGTCTTTTTAAATATAAAAATGTAATTAATAAATCAATATACCCCACTATAATACTATGTGTTGGGGTTTTTCTACTTCAAATGTTTTCTGTATTACTCAAGATATTAGTGTGCAAGTTTCAAAAGTGAATAATTACAATGCATTAAATAAAAGTGAAAAAGAAAATTAGTTGAAAATTTTAAAATAAGTCATGAAAAAGAACTAAAAAGTAGTTGCTCAACTATTTACAGTCTTACTAAGTTCTCACTAATGTCTACTCTGATGTCTATTAGCCAATGACTAAACTTCTTTTTAAAATAATATGTGTTAATTTCTTCTTTAATGTTTGCAGGTATTATGTTGTAAATTTTTGGTCCTAGGTAAATGTAATTTCGTTTTCCAAAAGTTGTGGGCATCCTTGGTACTATTGAATTTGTGTTTCTTTGCCTTGTTTGGTGGATGTGATTTACCAGTCTTAATTCTTCGGTGTTTTTCTTCATTCTTGTGATGATAGCCTGGATGTAGAGTTGCCTCACACTGAGTACTTTACTGTCCTGAAGAGAATGTTCGTGGGGAATTGATTCTCCTTGAAACCAATTATTTTTAGAATACGTTTTTGAATTTTATAAAGTGGTTCAATATGGATGAAATGCGTAGCTCCCCAAAGAATTACGACATATCTTAAGATTGATTGGACTAATGAAAAGTAAACGGTTTTTATTGTATCATAGTTTAGGATTTTATGCAGTTGATAAAATTTATATAGAAGGATAACATTTTTTGTTATTTTTTAGCTTATCTATTACAAATTTTGACAATTCTAATACCGCATCCTCTGTACTCTTACCCTCACGAAATCCAAATTGATTTGTGGAAAGTAAATTATTTTTTTTCAAGTAATTCACCAGACGTTTTTTAACTAGTTTTTCCAAAATCTTAGAAATGTTGCTAATTAGTGAAATAGGTCTGTAATTGGTGGCATTTGTTTTATCCTCTCCTTTATGCAATGGTCCAACACATATCTCTGTCATAGCATTTGGGAAAATTCCTTTTGTCAGACTTAAATTGAATACGTGTGTTAGTGGCGTAGCAATATAATCCTTTATGTACTTCAATGTCCTATTATTGAAACCATCAAGTCCTGGGCACTGTCATTACGCAAAGTACCAATAGCTTCAAGAAGCTCTTCTTCATTTATTGGGTGAAAGTACAAGGACTTTAAAGTTCTTGTAATGGGTTTATGTTGTGTTATGATTTGATCCAGTGGTTTCTAGGAGAATTATAGCAGAATGTATTTACAGTAGTTTGCCTGTCACTCCTATCGATTTTTATCCAGGGCTAATATAATTAGGCTATATTAGTCCCTGGATAAATACTAACTTTCTTAGATTATTTAAATTAAAATTTTCATTGATTCCATTTGCACATTAACATAAAACATTTTTCATTTTCTACTTTATTATGAAATCATACTTACAAGACTTCATGGTTTGAGAGTATGAGTTACTATTGAGATGTAAGAATAAAAAATTAAACTGCTTTCTTTTAAGAATATAAATACAATAGTTATATAAATTAATGATAAATTCTGATGGAAGATGGAACGTGCACGGCGCATGTGTGGACACAGTGACGTAGCCAAGATTTTGAAGCCCTAGAACAGTCTTTTTTAGCTCTCCTGGCATTGAAAATAACACCAACATCAGTGCTTTGTCTTATTTTATGTTTAATTTAATGAAAATTATATAAAATTTAGGACCGGAAGGGGGGGTCCGGACCCCCAGGACCCTCCCCCTGGCTACATCACTGGTGGACAGAACCCAATGTGACTAACACTGCACGCAGCGGTGTTCAGAGCGGTGTTCGGTTCATTGTTCGGCGCAACAATCGGCGCATGTGTGGACGCACCTTTTATTAAAAGGATAGATGAGAGATGATGAAATGGATCTCAATTTTATTATTTAAAATATAACTAACTTTGTCCATTTTACAAATTATTTTATGTGTAAAAGATTGCTGATAAATGAAAATTAGACTTTTTTATGCAATTGTGTAATTGATATTTGTAATTAAAGAAATCAATCCTAATAACAGCTTTGAGGTTATGTTTTTGTTATTGTAAAATATTAATTTTTTGTAGGTACACTGGAGTAACACGAGCATTGACATAATATTACTAGATGAGTAGCTCTGGGATCCTCTGTGAAGCCAAAGCGCTAGTGTCGCCCGCTTCTAAATTGGGCAACATCAGGGAAATTTGTATAGCGGTGATGGAAAAAATCTGTATTTGTCAGTGTTAAAATGACTTGTTTTGTGATTTGAAATGATTTTTCAAGGGTTGTTCCATGTAGTGATTATGGATGTATCAAACAGTATGAGTATGGTGGAAATATTTCTTTTCAAACAAGTAATTTTATATTTTTATTAACTATGTGCAAGTGTAGCTTTACAAGATTGTTTTCTGCTTCCTCACTTTTAATGTTTTTTTATAAATTAAAAATAATGTACTATCATATTTACCACTTCAATCTTGTTCTAATAAGCATTAATTACTCGTGACATACCATACATTAATATTATTAAATAACTCTTTTAATCAAGCAATTTTGCTTGAACTGCAATGGCATTGGTGAGCATTCTTGGGCTTTTCAATATGAATTTATATAGGAGTCTTCTGTATTTTCAAGCATATGGTATCTGAAAATATAATATATATTACTCATTTATTCATGCAGTACATATATTTCCTTTTGGTGTTGCGGAAATCATAACATTACTTTTTCACTTGATATTTGAACATTAATGATATTATTTTTAAATATTCACTAAATCTTAACATTTACATATTCGTGTGATGGCAATTTTGCATGGTTGTAAATTACTGTGACTCAATTCAAACAGCATGTTGGCTCAGGCCCGGAACTAGGGGGGGGGCAAGGGGGCAGCTGCCCCGGGCGGCAGAATTTGGGGGGCAGCAGAATTTGGGGAGCGGCAAAAAGTAAAAGGAATAAATAAAAAACAATAAGTAAAATGTAAAAACGGTATTGGAAAAATATTTGGAGCATTGTTGTAGGTAAATATTAATAAGTATTTGAACTCATATTTCCTCACTCTTCTGCGCACAACTGATAGTCTGCGAATGCGCCTAGCGAGACAGAGAGAGACAGGTGACAGGTAACAGCCACTTCGCCCGCTTCTAAATATAGATGTGATAGACCCCACACGCGCAGGCGCAAGCGCCATTTCTCCCTTACCAGGTGAATGAACTGCCAGTCCTCCCTTCGATATGATCAGTCGATCAGTCAGCTTCACTGTTTTACACTACAAAAGTTTGCTTTCCCATCTGCCATGTTAGCTTAATGTAGGCCGACGCCTGTTATGTTTGATCATATTTACGAAATTATTTCCTTAAAAACCTTTGAAAACTATTGTTATTCCTGTTAAGTTTTTACGTTTAACAACAATGGATGGTCGAAAGCGAATGAGTGGAGCAGGTTATCGGAAACTTGCAAAACTAAAAAAGATAAAAGAAAACGAGGCGCTGTCTCAAACTCCTAAACTAGAGAAGTTTTTTATGAACACCAGTGTTGATGAACACCCCAGCTCCAGCTCCAAATCAGGTAAGAATTAAACTTAGGTAAATAAGAAAATAATAAAGAGAATATGACATAACTTATTTGTTAAAAATTATTGCGACTCGTTTATGAGATTTATATGTACTTATTAGTCCAAAAACGAAAACGCCACTTTTGAAACAATAATGTGACATAGCTAATTGTGAGAAAAATGTTATCGTTAGCTGACCTACTTCTAGGAAACCGTACCGTACGAAACACACACTATCTCACTGGGCGTGCGGCGCGCCGGCGCGGTGATGTGTCGTTGTCGGCGAACCGTTATGTGCATGTCCGACTGTCCGAGATAGATAAGAGCGACAACAATACTGTCCGGAATAATAGCTTAAAATGCCTCCGATATACTTGGTTAACGTTAACAGTGACAAAAAACATAGTTTTGCTAGGTTTAATGCCAATAGAAAAATGTTGTACAGTTGTGGGCTTGTAATGGATTCTGACTCTCAATTTTCTCCTCAAATATGTAAATGAACAAAATTATAAACTAAATGTTACAGATTTCTGAATTTTTGTAAGCTCGAGTACTGTAAAAAATACCAGAGAAAAATACAAAATATAATAACTTATAGTAATTATTGAACTAGCATGCCATTTTATTACACTTTGCTAACGTTTTTAAATATTTTGCTTTTAGGCGACACCGAAGTCAGCCAGCAAGACAGACGGGATGAGAAAACGGAAGCTTTGGTTGGAGTTGAGGACAAAATGGACGAGGGTAAAGGTGATCAAGAACAAGATCTTCTAGGAACATCGCCTAATTTGAAACAAGAACCTGTGACTAACACCTGTGAGTTAGCTTTCAATTTTAATGACCTTGGTTCTTGGCCAATGAGCTTTTCTGACGCTGACAGATGTTACATCACCAAGATGAAACTAAAACATCAATATGATCCTGTTATCACCAAAAGTAACAGAGAAGGTCGTAGTCTGACAAAGGACTGGTTTTTTAAAACCCTTAAAAATGGAACAAAAATTAAAAGGTCTTGGCTGGGTTACAGTGAAAGTAAAAATGCGTTGTACTGTGTACCCTGCAGGTTGTTTTCGTATCTCATACATGAGTCTCAGTCTAAAGTATCTTCTTTAGTCAAAGAAGAGGGATTTGTAAAATGGAAAAAGTTGAATGTTAAATTACCCGAACATGAAAATTCATCATACCATAAGTTGTGTTTCTGTTCATGGAAATCTTTAGAGTCATCTCTTGAACATGGTGGCATCGATAGAGATCTTCAGGATCAGATTGTACAAGAAGAAGCACATTGGAGGGCAGTTTTACGCTGCATTGTTGATGCAGTACTCTTTCTGGCAAAACAAGGAAATTCCTTCAGGGGTTCTAAAGAAGTCTGTGATTTTGGTGACCCAGACAGTGGCCACTTTTTGAATACCATTGACCTCATATCTTGTTATAGTGTTCCACTTAAACAACACATTGACCGGCATAAAAAAGGTCAAGTAACTTATTTTTCTCACAAAATTCAAGATGAGTTTCTTGAGATAATTGCCAACAAAATTCGACAAACAATCATTGAGGAAGTTTTGGATGCCAAATATTTTTCTTTGATGTTTGACTGCACACCAGACATTAGCCACAATGAGCAAATGACTGAAATTGTTCGCTATGTAAAAGCTAACTCTGCAGAAGTAACAGAAAGTTTCGTCAATTTTTTTGTTGTAAGTAATAAAACAGGTGAAGGTCTCAGTCACGACATTCTTCAGAAAATTGAAAAAGATGGTCTAAATATCCAAAACTGTAGAGGCCAATCTTATGACAATGGAGCAAACATGGCAGGAAAATACAAAGGAGTACAGTCCAGACTGCTTCAAGAGAACAATTTAGCTTATTTTGTACCTTGTGCTGCACACTTGCTGAATTTAGTAGGAGCATATGCAGCCGATGCTAACACTGATGCCAGGAACTATTTTGGTACACTTCACTGTGTTTATGCGTTCTTTGTTGCTTCAACTTCGAGATGGGAAATTCTGAAGAAACACGTACCACTCACTCTGAAGGCAATGAGCAAGACAAGATGGTCAGCAAGGTTTGAGGCAGTCGAGGTTGTTTACAAACATTATGATAAAATCATACAGGCATTAGATGAACTAACGTCACATCACCTCTCAACTTCAGAAACAAAAAGTGAGGCTACTGCTCTCCTAAAGAATTTGAAGAAACTTGAGTTCATTGCTTTTTCTTGTTTTTGGTATGCTCTTTTGAAAAAGATAAACCATGTCAACCAAGTACTGCAAAAAGAAGACCTCACTGTAGACAAGGCTGCCAGAAACATCAAGGACCTTCTGGACTTTATTACATCGTCAAGGGACTATTCTTCATATGATGCAATTGCTGAAGCCAAATTGATAGCTGAGAAGAACGACGTGCTGATGGAGTTTTCAGATAAAAGAAAAAGGAAGAAGAAAAAAATGCCTGGTGAGATGTGTGAAGATGAAGTCTCTGAGTCACATGCTGAAGACTTGATTAGAATAAGTCTTTTAGAAGTTATTGACAGGTTAAACATGGAATTAAGTACAAGGTTCATGACTTTGGAGAGTATAAATGACAAATTTGGATTTTTAACTGGTGTTAACATTTGTGAAATGGAAGTAAATAATTTAAAGAGTAAGGCAGAAGCTTTGGCCAGCATTTACGATAAGGATTTAAATAAGGAAGAATTCATGTTTGAAATTGAAAGTTTCAAGTATCACGCACTTGTAGTAGAGCCATATTTAAAGGATGCTACACCCTTGTTGATGTTGAATCTGATTTACAAACATAAACTTCAAGAAGCTTATCCAAACATAACCACAGCACTGACGCTGTTCCTAACCATTCCAGTTTCTGTTGCCTCTGGAGAAAGAAGTTTCAGCAAATTAAAACTGATAAAAAACTACCTAAGAAGTACAATGCGGCAGGAGAGGCTAACAAACCTTAGCATTATATCAATAGAACATAAGCGAGCTGCTTTGATCAATTATGATGACATAATAAATATTTTTGCATCAAGAAAATCTCGCAAAATTCAACTCAAGAACTGAGATCATTAAAGTGTGGCTTATTGAATAGTTTGTCTTAAAACAGTCTAACTAATTAAAAATTAATTACAAAAAAAGTTACAATAAATAATATTTATAATTATTTTTATTGATATGTTGTAATCTAATGTGTAATGCAAAGAGTTGTAGTTGAAATAAATGTAAGTTTTTCATAAATTCAAATGTCACGTTTTTACCTCCTAATATGTTATATATATTAAATTGCTAATAATAAAATGGGGGGGGGGGGGGGGCGGCAGACGAATCTTTGCCCCCCCCCTCAAAAAACACCTAGTTCCGGGCCTTGTAATGCTACTTCAGACAGGCCTACTGCTGAATCAAGTTTATGATAGGTTAATAAACTAATTCAGTATGTCTGCTCCACAAGGTAGCCTATTATTGTTATTTTATTCAAAATGCAAAAAACCTGTACTTTGATGTTCTCTTTATTGAAAATATCTTCTAATCTCGAATTTCCTCTGAATAAAAATCATATATTCGAAATCAGGGAATCAAAGACCATAAATAATATTGCTCTAGAAATTTTTCTTCATCAGAAATTGACAAAATTAGCTTATGAAATTTTGGCTGCTATCTTGGAAATATCTTGTGAAGTGATCGTTTTTTGAGGTGCCAGTATGTTTTTCCTGCAATCACATACTTTTATGATACTGCTTATGCACTGCTCTGAGTTTGAAGGTGGCTTGAGCCAGAAACAATCTGGAATGTCAAATGATTACTACTATATGTAAGACACAATCATGAGCTATTTTTCAAAAAAAGAATTATTGAAATCCATCAAGTGAGTTGCAAAAATCTCTAAATGAAAATTGACTTTTTCCCTTAAGAGCCTGTGTTAAATTTGATCTTTTGCCGGATTTTGCCTTTTCCTACCAGAAAAAAGTGGCTTCACTATGTCATAGCCTTGAAGGTTGGAGTTTTGCATCTGTAGCAGTATAATGAACACGAGTAATATCAACTATCAGCACAGCTTTGAGGATTAGAGGTATAGAGAATTGCAGAAGGGAAATGCCTCTAAAGATGAAGCAAGTTCAGGGCCACTGCATGTTTTTTGTCAAGCACCCCCCCCCCCCCCCTTAACCGGTGTGACACTAGATAAGCATAAGATATTCAACCTACAGTGACTATATATAGACAGTGTGACAATTGTTGTCAAAATTAAGTATTGACTACAGTAACAGAGTGGCCGTAGCCGAGTGGGTTAAGTGCTGGTTTGCTAGCCCAAAGGTCCCGGGTTCGATCCCAGTTCTGACCGAAAGATTTTACCTTGGGCCACTCCCGTGTTTTGGAGGACACGTTAAGCTGTCGGTCCCGGCTGCCTAAAAACAGTCGTTAAGTCACGTCAGAGGCCCTGAACTTATTCAGGTGCGACCTGATAACTCTGACACCAGACCTGAGCTAGCCAGGTCACACGATATTATTATTATTTATTAGTAACAGATCTATCTCTTTACATCTTTAGAGTCAATGCAGTATGAACCATTTTATGATATCCTATTGTATTCAGGCTATGTTGATGAGAATGCAAAGGAAATGGAATTCCATGTTTACATGCATATATTGTGTAGTTGGAACCATGCAGTCATGGAGAGAACATATGTCTACAATCTAGCCTATATAGATATACAGTAAAATATAAATTTGAGACAATATTATGGCCACTGGAGGCAATGGCCACACTGTCTATACTAGTAGTTCAAAGAACTGTAGACCTTGCTGAACATCCTTTGCAATGTAATAATGAGAAGGTTTAGCCAATGCTATCTATCAGAAATAAAAGCCAGGGGAACCAGACAAAATATGGGATTTAATCTACACAAACACACACTGATAAAGCCCTCCACTATGCAAACTCACACACATCCTGATACAAACACTCTACACACCCAAGCACATCACTATACACACACACAAATTGGATTTAGGGTATGATGATATAAGCAATAGGATCAGGGAAAGACGCTAAAACTTGAAAGGCCTCTATACTTTTAAGCTAGGAAGCACGGTTAAAAAGATAAAAAATCTGAAAGTTGAATTGGGACTAAAAAATTATCAGATTTAAAAACTTTATGTTGAACATGTGATATATGAAATAAGACCGCCTTGGAGCGCTGAGAAGAATGAGCCCGATTTCATTCTGATCCGATGAAGTGTTAAAAAGTTAGGGTGATTTTAATAAAGGGCCGCCATCTTGAAATGGGAACGAATTTCAAACTTCTATGAATATATATATATATGTCACTCGGCTATTGAACAAAGTATCTTCAAACCAAATTTCAAGAAAATCGATCAATCCGTTTGGCTTAAACTGCAGAACACAAACCAAATGCTGATCACTTGAGTTGAATTAGAGACCTTGCTAAATCTCGGTCAATAAAGTCACTGTAATCCAACCTATCTGTTAAAAACATGGAAGTGGAGGGAGAATAAGGTAAAAAAAAGGGTAGCCAATGATCTTGAGCAGCTATCAGGCAAGTTACTCCCAAAGAATGTGGCAACTTTTACTCCACTATAGATATCAGTGGTGAGCGGTCAGATGAAGCAAGACTGCTTCCCTACTGTAAACTCATTAAATAAAGTAGAGAATATGTTTTATTTATAAATTGAATTACCTGCATAACCAAAACTAGTCAAAATTTAATTATAATATATCTCTGATCATAAGTGTTCAAGAAATCAGAATGAGTGCTTTAGCCTACATAGGTTCACATGTTCAGCGTTCAGATAATAACATAATCTGCAATCTGAATTAGTCGCCTTGACGCCTGTAGCTGAGGCAAATGATCCAACATGAAAGGAAGCATAGCTGAAATTTCTTCAGCTGGATGCTGCGAATGCAGCCATTCTATGTAACAGCAAGGGAGAGGACTTGGAAGGGGCCCATCTGAAAATAGACACCAAGGAAGTGCACTTTGGCTGATATGTTTCTTAAATGTGGAGTCATACAACAGTATTTGCTGATTATGGCCAAAATTTAAACTTTCAACCAATGTTTGTAATTGCCCACTTAACAGCTCAAATTCAAATTTATATTCAAGAAGCTATAACTTTATCTGTGATGAACAGCATGCGCTTCCAGAAAGGAAGATCAACAAAGACAACCATAGTTTCTCTAGTTGAAAAACTAATAGATATAATAGATTCAGGTGATAAAGCTACTGCAATCCTCTTAGATCTATCAAAGGCATTTGATTGTGTTAATCATAGAACTTATTGGAAATACTGCAAAATGTAGGCATAAATGGGGTTTAACTTAAATGGTTTGAATCATATCTTATTGGGAGAAAACAATGTGTAGAACTAACTACAGTAGTTGGGAATAGTATAGTGAAAAACAAATCTAATAAATTAGAGGTCCAAGCTGGAGTGCCTAAAGGGTTCAATACTAGGTCCATTGCTTTTTTTGTTATATGTCAATAACTGTTTACCTAAAGAATTAATTAGTGGTAGAGCCCACTCATTTGCAGACAATACATCACTCATTTTCAGTAACTCCATTCTAGATAATTTAGAAATAAGTGCCCATATAGGTGTGAAGTCCATTGTCCAATTCTTAAATCAGTTGAAATTAGCAATAAATAGTAAAAAATGCCAATACATTCAATTCAAAAGAAACATAATTCAAATAAAGATAGGGCTATAAACGTGTTTGTAAACGATAATCAACTAGACCAGGAAGAAAACATTGCATTTCTAGGAGTTTTGTTGGATAGACGCTTGACCTGGGCTCCATACATTGAGAAAATATGTTGTAAAATTTCATCTAGGGTGTTTGTCCTGTGACAGCTCGCTAGATTGAATGACAAAAAGTTACTTTTCACAGCTTACCATGGGCTCTTACTGTTACATATTAGGTTTGCTATCTTAGCATGGGATAATCCATCAAAACAAAACCTTGATAGGGTGTTTAAGATCCAAAAAAAAGCAGTTAGGTGTATGGAAATAGTAAATAGATTAGATTCATATAGGCTGTAGTTCAAGTGACTTGGTCTCCTAACTGTACCCTGCTTATATGTGTATGAATCTACTTTATATGTAAAAAAGAGTGATATTAATCAAAGTCTTGACATACACGTCTATAATACAAGAAGCCAAGGAGATTATCACTTGGTGAGTCAAAATAGTAGCTTATTCAAACAAAAACCTAGTTATATTGGTAGGAAACTCAACAACAAGCTACCGCAGTTTTTAAAGAGTCTTGAAAATATAGAAATATTTTTAAAACAATTGGAAAATTATCTAGTTGATAAAAATTTTTATATTGTACAAGAGTTCCTTTCATATCAAAATTAAGCCTCACCTCAACTAATTGATATAGTAATTATGTTAACTGGTGCATAAGATAAAGATAGTATAATTGTTGATCTGACCTGTCTTATACTTCTTCTTAACTGAAGTCTCCAAGACATAATCTACAAAAAATAAATGGCTTAGCAATGTCGTGTGTGCATAGGGACATACCAGTTAATGGCAAAGATGCTTTATGAACTTGCAAAGAATCCTTTCTGATTAAACATCAAGATTTAGATTAAAACTTTATTTTAAATTCAATTGTCAATTATTCATTACTTATACAGTATTTATTAATATATATTCTATTTTTTTGCAAAATAGTGAACCAGATTTTAGATTGTCTTATTCATTTCTGCATTCCGATGATTAAGGGTAGTTGTTGTAACCTATAATAATAAATGATAAGCAATAAACTTTTGCTTATTCTTGTATTGCTTCTAGTAAATTCATTCACTTGAGAGAATAAGAGATTAGTTACCTTTTCCTTTCCAGAAATAGGGGGAAGCTATCAGTATCTACTACATTCTGACATTGGGTATTGACAAATACCGTAAAGGCGTTTGGAATATAAAATATATTGTCTACCCAAGGATCCTTCTAATAAAATTATTGTGGTCCTATTACAATTTTTTCTTATTTCAGAACATAGTGTCATGCACAAGGCAAGAAAGAAGGAACAGTGATTTTCAACATAACTATACTGCTGTGTCAATACGTCTTCCAGTTGCAATAAGCAGCATGTTTTGTTTGCTGTTCCCCCCATATTCTCCTCGCCTTGCAGTTTATTGGGACATCTTTAGAATGTTCTCATCTTGGCAACTAAAATAGGCTCGATGAATGGAGAATGTCTTATCTGTTTACTTTAGAATTTGATAGAAGGATATCAAACCCAGTCTTTCTGGAACATGAAAACTGTATAAAAAGCAGAAGCTCTCATAAACATCAGTCAGTTGTGATTCGAATGTTAATGTGATAAAGTTACAGTGACAGTTCCCGCTTTAAACGTTTATTATTCTGTTGAAAAAAAGTTAATTTAGTTTTTTATAGCTAAAGACATTGTCAAAAAGGTTTCCAATACTGATAAATAACTTTTCCTACAGTGACCCGAAAAAGTGCCTATTTTTGCACTAACTGTAGCACGCAAAATAGTCTATTCCTGCACCAGTGCGGGAAAGTAAATTGCAGTGCGGGAATGTACTTTTCCGCACTCCAAATTTGCAACCTAACAACACAAAATAGTGAGCATGTAATACGCAGGTTCCCTATTCTGCATTCAAAAATAGGTTGGCTACTCTGCTTCAGCTGTGAAATAGTTGTTGTAGTTGTTGTTGAAATCGATTTGATTCGAAGATAGGTTATGTGAGGAATTGTCAGGTTATGTATGTCCTGTTTTGTTCTCTTTAAATTACTTTATACATTACTGTAGGAAAAATTTAATGTGTAATACGAGTGCAAAGTATTGTTTCTGCACTCAAGAAACTTTTTTCACTCGCCTTTGGCTCGTGAAAAAAACTGTTTCTCTCGATGCAGAAAATAGTATATTTCGCACCTAGGGCCGAAAATGTGTGTTTGCCGGCTCGAGATCGCGGTTTTCAAGTTCGAGACGAAGTCGAGAACTTGAAGCGTTTGAGAGCCGGCAAAACATTTTTGCCCATGTTGCGAACGCTATTTTTCGCCACACCACAAAAAAAAAAAAAACAACAATGTTAAGTTGGAAATTTTGAAAGCGAAATTTTAAGGCTATGGTACTTGCAAGAATACAAGGAACGGCTATCACCTCTTTATCCAACCTACAGCGCTCTGGGTGGGCATTTTATCAACTACTACAACTTACTACAACTGTATGCCAAAAGGTTAGTTGGTTAGGTTTTTTGTTGTTATTCCTGTTCCTGATTCAAAACCTGCATAAAAAACCTAACCAACTTACATTTCTATACCAACAGTAACCTTTACCAACAGTTGCAGTAGTAGAAAAATTCCTAAAAACAAAAAACCTAACCAACCAAGATAGGTTAGCAACAGTTGTAGTAGTTCACAAAATTCCCACCCAGAGCTCTGTAGGTCGAATAAAAAGGTTCTATTGTTTGATATCAAAACTACAAAATATTACATATTAAGTTATAAAAAGTGATCATTTTTGACATTTTAAATACTACGTACATATTAAATTATAAAAAATAAACATTTATTGATGGTTTAAATCTTTTTGTTTTACATAAAAGTTGGAAGGATTCATTTTTATAATCATGACTGCTGTATCCAGACACGATCAGCTGTCATTCAAGGTCATTTTCTTTTCCGCCCTAGGGCGGTAAACGTTTACAGACCTCGTCGGAAACCAAACACTTTCGGCCTCCATATGACGCACGAAAAACAGCTCATTACGTCCTAGTGTGGCGAAAACGCTATTTTGCACTCTAGTTACACAAATAGCTATTAATCCCGATCGATGCTCTCGTTTTTCAGGAGAAGGCCGCGTAAAATGCCTTTGGGGCCGTGACAGACAGACAGAAATTGAGATAAGACAGTTTTCGGCTTATTTAATGTATAAAACGTAAAAATAACCAAAAAATATATAATTCTGATAAAGTTTCAGACAAAACTCTAATTTTATTTATATACAAGAAGATAGGCCTAGATAACGGCTATCCAATTACCAGTATATGATTTGAGTGGAAACGTATCACATGTTTATGAGGTCCTATTAAGACGTAAAGACCTGGTAACCCACTTTTTAACAGTACCGGTACCGTACATCCTATTTTAATGTGTAACTAGCAGCTACCCGTCCTTCGTACGGATTATGTTTAGAAATATGACTAAATATGTTTTGGCTTTTTTGATAGCAACGATCATGAAGTTGTTAGCAGCTTAGTAAACAACTTTGAACGTAAAACAATTCAGTGACAGTTATCAGAGAGAATATTTGAGAACAGCTGATTGATATATCATGATAAATTACGTGATTTGTTCTTATGTGGTAATAATAGTGCTACCTGGCGAATTCCCAAGAGCCTAGCACAAACCGCACCTTCCTAAAATGTTCATCTTTATTTTGATAAATTTAAATTGGAAATTTTTTTTTCAACAAAGAAATAATTGATGAAACATAAGATGAGCCTGATTCACCTGTCATGTGTTTCCTAAAAGACTGCAATGCTCCGACTACACAAGTCTGCAGACAGCGTAAATAACGCCGCGAAGGGCCCACCATTCAGATTATATTTGAGAACAGCTGATTGATATATCATGATAAATTACGTGATTTGTTTTTATGTGGTAATAAAACTTAGAAGAAATGTATTCAAAATCGCACAATACTTGGTTTTTAAACGTTTATTATTCTGTTAAAAAAAAGTTAATTTAGATTTTTATAGCTAAAGACATTGTCAAAAAGGTTTTCAATACTGATAAATAACTTTAATCCCGATCGATGCTCTCGTTTTTCAGGAGAAGGCCGCGTAAAATGTATCCAAAATCGCAAAATACTTGGTTTTTAAACGTTTATTACTCTGTTAAAAAAAAGTTAATTTAGTTTTTTATAGCTAAAGACATTGTCAATAAAGTGTTCAATATGTTGATCTTCACTTAACATATTTCTAGATAATTTGAATTCATCATATGCATCTTTAACCCTATTTTTTTCTGCAAGGATATCATCAGTTATCCACTCTTCAATTTTGTCTAATTTGTTTTTCACAGGGACTTTTTTAACTTGATAACTAATAGTAATATGAAACCTTAAAATATAAATGAAACTACCTATCATATTTGTTATTTAAACTATTGCTATTGTTGACCATACTCCAGTTTTCTTGTAGCAGATTCAAACAATCGAAATTCCCCTGTTCACATTGTTGATTTTCTTTCATCTACTCTTTTTCATCGTACCTCAGGTAAGATTTCAAATATTGTAGAGAAAAAATAACCGCTTAGTAGTACGGTATACGAAGTTACCGTACTGGCAGTGGCTAGAATTTGCAAGAGTTTATTTACAGAGGGGTGCTTGTATATGCAAAGCTTCTACTGCACTGATTTTTTTTTTATTTTGTTATTTAGAATCTAGCATGTTTAATTCGATCTTTTCTAAACCTGCCCTGGAATTTGTTTCGAACTTATTTTCAATAAATTGTAAATTAATTTAAGACTCTATAGCCCTAATATTGCCGTATAAAATACATCCTTTAGGTGTTAAGGGGGAGGACCAGTATCCTGTTTGTCCCCCCCCCCCCCCGGTCAATGTGCCACTGCTTTCTTGGAATCCAATTTTTTAATATCTTTAGTTTTTAATTTTTATTTCAGTATTTATGAGAATCAGATCCGGAATAAGGTTTATGACTTTAGAACCAAGGCTAATCATGTAGGGCAGGTGGTTCAAATTCCAACTCGACCTTCGTAAAGGTAGACAAGTGGGATTCATATGGGCGCCACCACATAGGGGCAAGGGGGGGCCGCGGCCCCCCTTGCCCCTATGTTAGGAGAAAATAACAACATTCTTCACGTATTACAAAGTTGTAGTTTCACAGAAAAAAAACTTTAGCTATATAACTCGTCCTTTAACAAATTTCAAGAAGTTTCATGAATATGCAAAAAAGCACATGAAATCTGATTGGCACAGAGATTCATCAGAAAATGCTGGAAATTTTTTGCCGATAATGGAAAAATGAAAAAGAAGATATTGAACCTCGAATTAACAACCAAGTAAAAACTGTTTTTGACAAAAATAGGACCATACTAAAATCCATTGATGTTTTGCGTCACCCATGACTTGTCGTTACGAGGAAAAACAGATGAATGGATTGTCTTCAACAATATTCTACATTTCAGAGACAATTAACGTTTTAGAAGAACATTTGAGAACTGCACCAAAAAATGCAAAGTATATTTCTCATGGAATACAAAATGAAATCATTGAAACGTGTGCTACGGCCTACGAACATAAGCTTAGGAATGATCTTATCAAGTCTATCAATGACAATGATTTTTTCTATCGTAGTAGATAAAACTATGGACATTAGTGGCACTTGACATTAGATATTTTGACAAAAAAGAAAAGGTTGTTAGAGAAGATTTTCTTGGGTTTACGCCCCTAAATCATGGACTTGGTGCTGAAGCCATTGAATTTATTGCAGGTATTTATGATTTTATTTATTGAATCATTTTAATATATTTTTTTATGATTATTGCTTTTTAGTTACTTTATGGAGATTCACTTTCTTTGCGTCAGCGGTTTAGCTGGTTGGCGCTCTCGTTTGTGCTTGTGGTGATTCATAATGTAAAAAAAATTGGAGACTGATAAATGATAAATTATTACAAATATTTGGTTCCTGGATTTCTTGTTCCATGACGAACTGCGTTGTTAATATTAACTTCTCAAGTGAATTCAACGACTTGCAGTCAAATTTTCATTGGAATAAGTAGAATTTACTTACTCTGTAGGCCGAACGTTTTCGAATCTTTGAGATCCATTTTCAGAGGCGTCCTCCTTGATCATCGATGTCAGTTCTTTGGTTAGAAGAAGTGTGGTTTTTGTAGAATGTGATCAAAAAGTTTGTGTGATTTAAAATTTAGTTGTTCGTTGAGGATGTTTTGTTTCTTGTGTGTGGTGTGTTTGTATATTTCAAATTGTTGAGTTCGTGTCCTTTAGATTTTATATGTAGAATTTGTAGGTTGGTAGTGATGTCAGTAAAAGTGTGTCCAGTTTGAATGATATGGTCGGCGAAATTCGATTCAGTTTTTGATGTTAAGGCTTGAAAATGTTCCTTGTAACGTTGTTTGAATGTGCGGCCTGTTTGTCCTATGTAGAATTTGTTACAATCAGAGCAGTTCAGTTTGTAGATACCTGGGAGATCGTATTTGTTTGTGTTCAGTGTGGTTTTGAGTGTAAATGCATTTTTTATTTTGAATGAGTTTTTTGTTCTGAATGAGATGGTGTGGCTAGCTTTTTTGAAGATTTTTGCTAGTCTGTTTGATTGTGGATATGTATGTCATTATTGTGATGTATTTTTGTCAGTGGTGTTGGTGTTTGTTATTTTATGATCGAGTTTGTCAATTAGGTCGTGTTTGTAGCCGTTTTCCTGTGTGAGGTATTTTATTGTATTTAGTTCAGTGTTGTAATTGTCAGTGGATAGCGATGTGTTGTTGAGTCTGTGTAGCATTGACCTGAATGCTGAGTGTTTGTGTTGTGTTGGATGGTTGGAGGTGCTGTGTATTAGAGTATCTGTCATTGCTGGTTTTCTGTAGATGTTGAAGCTGTGTTGTTATGGTTTGAGTTCTTTGTAATTGAGAGGTCTAGGAAGTTGATTGAATTGTTTTGCTCATATTCAGCTGTGTATTGAATGTTCTTATGTATTTTGTTTATGTATGATCGGAGTTGTTCACATTGTCTTTTGTTTCCTCTGTATAGCAATAGAACATCATCTACATATCTGTGCCAGTATATGATGTTCTATGAAAATTTGTTATTAAAGAGTATATGAGTGTTTTGGCAGTGTTGGAGATAGATCTCAGCAAATACGCTTCAAATTGGCGAGCCCATTGGTAGTCCATCAGGTTGTGAGTAAAATTTGTTGTTGAAGGTGGAGTAATTTTGTTAACTCCACTCTTGCATCTTTCTATATAAAAATCTATACACCGACTAACCATCCAATGAAACAATAGAAATAATAAAGAACATCCTTATTCACAAAAACACAGCTACAGAACATATAAATGAATTCCTAGATTTCTTGTTCCATGACGAACTGCGTTGTTAATATTAACTTTTCATGTGAAATTTAACGACTTGCAGTCAAACATTTGTTAAGAATAAGTATAATAACTCACTTAATCTGGCCGAGTACTTTCGAATCTACTCGATTAATCTAGTAGATTCGAAAGTACTCGGCCAGATTAAGTGAGTTATTATACTTATTCTTAACAAATATTTGACTGCAAGTCGTTAAATTTCACATGAAAAGTTAATATAAATGAAGTAAAAGATATCCTAAAAATAATCACTCAACATGTACTTTATGTCCTTTTTTTTAGAATATCTACCGTGCTAGAACTCTTTCCTTTTACCCATAGAATTTGTGCTAATTTTACTGTACTATTGTAAAGGGTATAGAATAAGGCTATGCGTGTATAGAATGGTTGCTTTCTTGCTTTCGCAGAAGTTGCTTGTGACGTAACACTGAGAAGCCACTCGGTTCGCAGACAGTCTGCAGACACTATACAGGTGTGAATGCAGGTCGCAGACGGCATACGGCGCCTACTCACCTGAACGACCACTTCGACAGGTACAGAAATAGACACACATCATAATAATAGCCGAAGCAATCCTCTGTAGACCGATTCAACTACTAATACATGAACTAATATAATTCGATCACTGATGGCAGCTAATCCAGGCATTTTAATTGTCACGAACTCAAACCAGCCCTCCTAATGGATAAACCTCACTGCCTTTTGCTCTGCTCTTTATAGTGTAGATCGAATCAGGCGTGATTCCTGGAAGGGGGAGCTGTGGCGTACTGGGGCAGTTGAGGGCCCGGGGTGGTATTTAGTATAGCCAAAAAATGGAAATGGGTATTTAACTTTTTTTGTAGTGGCGAAGGTGTTATTGTGGAAGGTATCCATAATAAATAATAAGACGAAATTATCACAACCACATTTATTTAAAATTCTGAGAAACTGTTTTTGGTTGTTATACCATTATCAATCTCAAACAAACTAAAACAGTTTGTTTGAGATTGATAATGGTATAACAACCGAAACTATAGTCTCTCAGTATTTTAAATGAATATGGTTGTGACAATTTCATCTTATTATTCAAAATGGGTATTCTATACCCATCAGTAATAAGAGAAGGATCCGGGGGTCCTTCCCCGGAAATTTTTTGGAAAACATTCGCTCTTAAATTATATTTTAAATGATGAAAAACTTTAATCCATTTATTTCTTGTAATTTCTGCCTTCAAAACCACATTCCAAGATACTCGCGACATGAATACATAAATTTAAAAATGTGTACTATATTGTACAGATTCTTTGTAACATATTAGGTTGGAAGCCTATTATTGTAAGAATTTCTCGAAATATAAGAAAAATGAATATAAGTTAGTGAAACTTTCGATGGCTAATAAAATATCAGTTAATTTATGACTGCACAATGAATAAAAGTGAATGGTTACTGGTGCTCGAGTCAACCTCTATTGAAGGTTCAAATTCCTAAAACAACTCGCCGATATTTGAGATTTCACTGAAGTTGTCCAACATTCTAGGGCTTTTAATGCAATTTAGGACGATGTTGAAGATCCATCTTGTTTCCACTAATATGTAATAAAAACTTAAAAAACACTTCAAAGTTGAAATTAACTCACATTATGGCGTGACGTCCGTTTCACTGCGTTGTAAAAAGCATTGTCAGACGACCTACAGTACACTGATTTAAGGCATGCGTTTTTAGGACCCTCAAACTCATACCTTAAATCAGTGTACTGTGGGTCGTCTGACGATGCTCTTGACAACAGAGTGAAACGGTCGTCACGCCATAACGTAAGTTAGTTTTCATTTAAAAGTGTTTTTTAAGTTTTTATTGCAATTTAGGACCTGACCCAGTGGCAGCGATAAGGGTGCCATAGAGTCCCCAGAGTTAAAGGGGCTCCGGGAGGCTGCAAGTTAAGGACAATATAAGCCCCGTGGTAGCCTGAAATGGGTCATATACTTGAGACTGTAAGGACCATATTTATGAACGTGACTTACATCTATGAATGACTTATTTAAGATCGACTTGAAAAGGCTCTATTACATTGAACATGGTCACAAACTAACCCAAAATTGAGTCATAATATCAGATACTGACAAACATAAAATAACATAGATGAAAAGATAAAGATACTGCACTGCATTTAAATTTACAGTTACTGTTACATAGGCCTATTTACTACCACACCAATAACCTTTAAATAATTATTCTGTTCCTGGATTTCTTGTTCCATGACGAACTGCGTTGTTAATATTAACTTTTCATGTGAAATTTAATGACTTGCAGTCAAATATTTGTTAAGAATAAGTATAACTCACTTAATCAACAATTTGAAATATACAAACACACCACACATAATAAACAAAACATTCTCAATGAACAACTAAATTTTAAATCTCACAAACTTTTTGATCACATTTTACAAAAACCACAACACTTCTAACCAAAAAACTGACATGATGATCTAGGAACCCACGCCTCTGAAGATGGATCTCATAGATTCGAAAGCGCTCTGCCTACAAATTAAGTGAGTTATACTTATTCTAAGTTATACTTAAGTAAGTTATACTTAAATATTTGACTGCAAGTCGTTAAATTTCACATGAAAAGTTAAAATTATTCTGTTTTCGAAATTGAAAAATATAGAATTTTGATGCAGAGTAGTGAGTGCTATCCAGCAGTCCAAAGAACTTTCTTCATCATAAGTGTGAAGAAAAATTTATATGTTATTATAGTAGTCAATCTATATAAATAAAGTAAAAATAGATTCAATAAGTCAAATTAGAGTGAATTACATTGCAATGGTACAAAAATGGAATATTATGATTTAATTTTATTTTGATGGGCTGATTCTATACTAACAAATGAAGCCAAAATAAGATACAACACAACAATATAAGAACGGCTTCAAGATAGCTCTGTATCTATCTTGGTTGAAAACGGATTTGAGATACCGATTTTAAGCATGATTTGACTTTCAAGGTTCATAATACGAATTTAAGTTGAAGCATTGCTCATACTGGGTGAGTTTATGAGCTGAAAAGTGAGGTTATAAGCCAACCCAGTTTTCCCTGCAACATTGAAGTAGTGTGAATTCTTATATTGGTGTCAATTAGAGTTGTTAAATGTAAATTATTAATGTTCAATTATTTATCAGGAGTCAGGTCTTTGTTGAGGGTACTGGGTTCGCTTTTAGTGTTACAGCTGCCTGTCACACCATGAACCTGTAAGTGTAAGTAAGACTTATTGCCACTAAGTATGACTTATCCAAGCCATTCTTTGGTAAGAAACTCTCATAAATACGGCCCTGAATGCTTAATGTGGCAATATCCTGGATATTTACCACTGCAACTACTGTTGTGGTCTGACGAGTTGATCCCTGGTTTTTGGGTGAAGGAGCGGGCGGCGGTAGTAGGAAGCCAACTGCGCACGCTCTATTCATGTTTTACTCCTAATTTGAAAACTACGGCCAGAGACAAACAGGTTTTCTGCGCTTCAGCCAGCTTCAACTAGACGAGTTGTGTCTAGGGCTCATGTCATTGCAATGCACAGTAGCAGAGAGTTGGAGGAGAAGGGGAGAAATCGACCAGGGATCAACTCATCAGACCACAACAGTAGTTATAATTTTAAATGTTTACTTATGTAAAAAATTTTTAACTTATTATTTTGTGAAAATCACCATCGTTTGGAGGCCTGCAATAACAATCCTGAAGGATCACCAGCTTGGGAGGGCCCTAGACTTCCAGGGGCCTCTGGAAACCGGTGGCTCAGGATGATAGAGGGCTCTGAAGGCCCGGAATAACAACCCCTTGAGGTCCATGACGTGAAGTGCCCTTGGAATCCAGCAGCTGGGGCCAGTATAGGGCTCCTGGTAGCCTCTAAATGAGTCCGATTTAGGGACTCTCAAATTCTTTAAGTTCTAGCTGGCTGCAACTAATTATTATTTATAAAGTATTTTTACTTATAATTTAAAAACAGATCTTATTTCTCAATTAAAAAATCACCCGCAGTTTAGGGGCCCCTGCTAGAGTGAGCTCAAAGGCGAACCGCACCCCCCCTCACAAAATAACAGTCACCCCCTTTTGACCCTGATTCTCACCTTCTTTCTCATGGCAGTATCGACCTATACATTTTTCAAGTTTGTTCTTAGCTCACCTTTTAATAAGCTTTCTTTCTTTTGAATAAACTCTGCAATACTTACTACACCTACGCAATTTTATCATATTTCTCTTCATTTCACCATGATTGTATATTAGTTATTGAAATATCGCCAACTTTCCATTTATTCTATTGGAATAGGAGTAAAATAAATTATTTCAGAGGACTGTATCAACTCACGTCACAGAAAATGATTTCATATAATAAGACTGTCAAAAGTAACTAGCCTAAGACTTCGACGTTCGACGAAAATCGGCAAGCAAGTAATTATTTTCAAATCTCGGATCTCCAACTTACTGTAGATTTTATAAACTTGAGAGATCTAGGATCTAAGGAGGCGACATTCAGCTAAGCCTCATTAGCGGGAAATCCTGGCGATAAATTCTGGGACAGCAAACAGCATCCTCACCGACTAGAGCTTCCCAAGATAAACTGAACTCATCTTTGAGTTATAGGCTATTATTTCTGCACGATTAACTTGAACATCCGTAAGATACACATTAAGGGAGACTGTGTCTTGAAGATTTGCACGCCTCAGAAACTCAAGTACTGATCGCTAAGTCCCTGTTGAACTAGGCTATATATACACATTTGAAAATCATCATCGTCATCTTCTTTAGTGCATTATGTGTGGCTTATAATTCACCACATTCATGCACCTACATTAATTGAGTTTATTTTTCCATATGATAAAATAGAGCAAGACGCTCAAAATGAGTGAGCCATAATCGAATCAAATAAAAAATTAACTCTATTTCTCCTAAAGATACATTTATACTTTATTAGACTACATACAATAGAAATTTATAAAAAAATGAGGTAGAAAAAATATTCTCCTAATGGGTTTCTGGAATAGTCTGAACAACTGTTTTTGGAGTTTTAAACGCACAAATTGAAAATAAGAACCAGCATATCGAATATAAACAGAATAAAAATATAATTCATGTGAAACTTCAACAGCCAAAACGGCACAAAAAAAGTGTATTTTAAAATGTGAGGAATAACAGTGATTGAATTTAAACAGTGGTTGAATTTCGTTCATGAAAGCTAAAGACGTTGAAATAAAAATAAAGATACTAAAATAAATTAAAATGAAGGGTAGCCTCTATACCTTGAATATTATTTGTGACCGAGAAAAATTCGGAATAAAAGTCTTCAGTATAATTAACAGCACTTTAAGGAACTCGAAATTGATAAATTATTGTTACGGGTTCTATGACATCATCTTCTTCCATTTCCTTGATGACTTTCCTGGCTTCCTCCCTCTTTGCTAATGGAAATCTCCTTGGATTTTGACGTATGGGCCTAGCATCACCAGTATCTATTGCATGCTGTACAATATTTGTTCTTCCTTTTGGACCTGCCCCAATTTCGAAGACCTCCTGGTATCTGGTGTGATGAAGTCTTTCACTTTGGCGGCCTGTTCAGCTGTAAGGTTCTTGCAGGTGGTAGAAGTGAATTCCTGAAGTTCCTTTGGAAGTCCTTGGTTCACTTGCTGAGACTTCTGGATCTGTCTCACCACTGATGAGGCTGTTGAACAGTGTCCAAGCATGCTTCCTCCTTTAAGAGTGATCTTGTAGTCATACACATTCATGATGCATACTGGAAACTTGTTGCTGGTCCGAAATTAAGTTCTTGCCACTAAGACTCCTTGATGCAAGTTTTCCTCTTGTCCTGCTGGTTCCAATAGTGCACTCTGCCCTTCCTCCATGTCATCCTGTATTCTCCCACAACCTGGCTCCTTGCTGGTAGGGTGATGTCAGTGAGTAACAATACTCTCCTACTGCTTGGCTTCCCTGGGTGAAGTATGACCTCTTCTTCTCCAATTACAACAGTTTTCTTATTCAAGTCCAACTTGAGACCAAACTTGTTAAAGAAATCCATCCCAAGTATAACATCTTCTTGTATATCTATCTGCCACTAACACTTGATGCTTGAAGTTACTGCCACCAATAAGGAGGGTAGCAGCTGTCTCACCAAAAACTGTAGCCAAATCCCCTGTAGCTGTATGGAGTGTCCACCTTATTGACTTAATTTTCTTCTCATCACAGACTGTGCTCCTATTCAGGATGGTCATGGTAGCTCCTGTGTCAATAAGTAGTTGTCTTGCTTGTCCATCCACAATGCCATCTATATACAAACTACTTCTGCTGCCAGCAAGAGATACCATCTCTGCTATTCTTACTGGGGCCTTCTGCTTGTGGGTTGACAGCTGTCCCTCCCTATCAACCCTCTTTAGTTTACCTGCTCCTTCTTCTCACCTGGTTTGGTATTACACTTGCTTCTAACATGTCCAGCATCAAACCTCCTTCTTCCTGGATCTCAACCTTTCCAGAACCTGTTCAACTATCTTCTGGATTGTGCTTGCATCCATGACTTCAGCCTCCATAGCCCATACCTTAGAATGGCCTGGTACTGACTGCCATACTGCTTCAAACTCCAATGCCTGGGCCAAAGCATCATTTAATGTCTTGGGTCTAGCCAGTTTGATGGACTGTTGGGTCTCTGGTATTCTCAATCCATTCAAAAATTTTTCTACTGCAAGACTTTCATATGTGTTGTCATCAGCAGATGGATATGCCATCCTAACAAGTCGAGCAATGTCAGCCTCAAATTCTTGTAGGGATTCATTGGGCCTCTGCACCCTATTATTGAGCTGAGATCGGTACAACTGTTCCAGGTGTTTGTTGCCAAATCGCATATCCAGTCATCTCCACAGCTCACTGAAACTCCACTTCTCAGCAGATGGTATTGAGTGAACAATTGCCAATGCTTCACCTCGGAGATTCATCCTCAGAGCACATAGGCCTTTGTCACTGGTGACCACCCCTGGAACTCAGCTGCTGACTCAAACAGTGTTTGGTAGTCCTCTAAAGGTGTTTTTCCATCATATGTAGGCAGTCCAGTGTGCTGAGGTATAACTACTGACTGTTTCTGGAGATCTTCCTCCTTAGCATCCATCATTGACTTTTCTGAGATGACTATTTCAGGAAAATTTGAAGATTTACTTACTTCTTGGTTACTTCTTGAAGTTCCAGTACCACACTCTAGCTGCTTAAGTCGATTTTCCATGGTTTTCAAATCTTCATGCAGTCGACCTTCCATGGTTTTGAAGTCTTCCTGTAGTCGATCTTCCATTATTTTGAAGTCTTCCTTCACCTTGTTGACTTCTTGATTCACAGAATCAGCAAGATTTCTAACCTCTTCTTTCATGGCTTCTTGTAATTCTTTTTTCATAGATGACATATTTTCCTGAAGCTCACCTTTCATAGATGTCATATTTTCTTGAAGCTTACCCTCCATGGATGAAATATTTTCTTGTAGCTTACCTTCCATGGATGAAATATTCTCTTGTAGCTCGTCCTTCATTGATGTGAATGATGAAATCAGTTTTGTATCTGAAGTCTCAAAGAGGTAGGTAGCTGGGTCTTCTCCATCCACCAATAACGCATTACAAAGACGGTCTTGTAGAGTAGACTTCTTTCCAGATGTTTCTAGATCATGGTCTTCTAATTCATGTTTGAGATCGGCCATCAACATTAAACATCTGGAAAGAAGTCTACTCTACAAGACCGTCTTCATGATGCGTTATTGGCGGAAGGAGAAGACCTTCCTCTTCTCTCTTCTCCTCCTCCTACCTACCTCTTCAAGACTTCAGATACAAAACTGATTTCATATTTGCTACACTACCCCCACCTTAAGAGATTGTTCTGTTCCAGAACAAAAGCACTTATGTTAGTTTGGATCTGCTCTGGTTACTGGCTGGCTCCTCATTGGTCTTCCAAGGGTTGTAGATGCAGATGGTAATCTGGACACCAGTGAATTTCAACACCTTCTCCAGCATTGGCTTCACAATTGTCCAATCCAGGCCATCATATCCACTGCCAAGCCATGGTATGCCAAGTTTCCTTACTCCTAGTTGTTGCATTCTGTCCCTCAGCTGAACCAAGCAAGTCCACAATGTGTCATAGGATGCCTTCATCTCAGGCTGTCCCTTAGTCACCAGGTAGAAGAGATATTGACCATGCCACTGCAGATGAAGAACATTTCCTTCCTTGGGTCCTTGTTGTTCCAGGTCTCCAAGACCACCAAACTTCTTCCTGAAGACTGTAGCAATGCCTCGAGATTCTGGTAAGTTGCTGGTGACACAATGTGCTAGTGCATACTCCTTGGGCAGGGTGAACAGATCCCTTTCACTTGTCTGGATCATTTTCCCAACTGTTGTTGAACTGCAATCATCAGTAGACTTCTCTGGGGATATAGTATGCTGAACCTGAGCTGTGTGTTCTTCCTCAGCACCATTGCTACCATGGAATGGAGTCAAACGATTGAAGTGTACTATTCTTGGCTTCCCTCTTGGAGGTTTTCTTATCTGGTATACCACATCATTGATCCTAGTCACAACCTCAAAAGGCCCTTCCCACTGATTTTGAAGTTTTGGAGAGTAGCCACGAATCCTCCAGGTCTCCTGCTTGGTATCCACCTTGGTCAGCTTTGATGTCATACCACTCCTTCATCTTAAGGCTTGCTTCATCAAGATTGGTGTGGACTTTCTCATGAGTCTCATTCATGTGTTTCCTCAGTTGGGTGATGTAGTATTCCTCCTTGAATGTCTCACCAGGCTTGCTTCCAAACTGAAGATCACAGGGTAGCCCTAGATCTCTACCAAAGATGATGCAAGCAGGTGTTTCCCTTGTGGATTCATTAATGGAGCTACAATATGCCATCAAAAAGAAATGGAGATGTTGATCCCAATCATGCTGATTGTCTGAAACCACTTCCCTTAGATATCACTGCATGGTCCTGTTCATTCTCTCTACCATGCCATCTGACTGTGGGTGCAATGGAGTGGTCCGTGTCTTCCTGATGCCCATCAACTCACACACTTTGCTGAACACTTCTGACTCAAAGTTTCTCCCTTGATCTGAGTGCAGCTCTAATGGCACACCAAAATGACTGAAGAACTGCTTTATCAACACATCAGCCACTGTGATTGCTTCCTGGTTAGGTAAGGCATATGCTTCAACCCATTTACTGAAATAATCCATGGCTACTAGGATGTATTTGTTTCCATCATTGGTTGTGGGGAATGGTCCAGCAATATCAATAGCCACATGCTCAAATGGTGCCCCAACATTATAGGTCTTCATTGGTACCCTTTTCTTCCTTTGTGGACCATTGGCTGCTGCACAAGTTGTACATTTTCTACACCAATCTCTGATGTCCTCCTTCAAGTTAGGCCAGTAGAATCTTTCTCTGACTTTTTCTAATGTTTTGTGAAGTCCAAGATGACCACCAGAACTTCCATCATGCAAACTCCTCAGTACTTCAGGAATGCGGTTGTTTGGGACAATCACTTGTTGCCAATAATGCATCACGAAGATGGTCTTGTAGAGTAGACTTTTTTCCAGATGTTTCTAGATCACGGTCCTCTAATTCACGTTTGAGATCGGCCACTTTCAAGTCACACAATGTAACAATTTTGCCAGCCATTTTTTAATCAAAATCGAAAAACCCCACACCTGACACCAATTGTTACATTGTGTGACTTGAAAGTGGCCGATCTCAAACGTGAATTAGAGGACCATGATCTAGAAACATCTGGAAAGAAGTCTACTCTACAAGACCATCTTTGTGATGCGTTATTGGTGGAAGGAGAAGACCCAGCTACCTACCTCTTCGAGACTTCAGATACAAAACTGATTTCATATTCGCTACACTATGTTCTATATATTTGCCAATTTGATAAATTGTCAGTTCCTTCAAAACCAACTTGTAATTATTATAGCCTCGCCTCCACATAAGTATTGATGAGTATGTCAAATGAAAGGCCTTTAACGTGAGATATGAAAACATTAAGTACAATAGGCTGTGTGCTGTAAGTGGGAAATTTTGTTCGAATTATAATTCAAGTCTATGTAGTTACACAAAGTTTGTTATTAAAAAGTTTTTACTCTATATCAGAGTAAAGGCTATAAAAATGATAAATGAAAAAATAAATTTTATTTGCAAGCTTCCAGCATGAAATAATATTGACTAAAATGCTCATAAAGTTGATAAGCATCTTGTACGTTGTATGGGATAAACCAATACAATGAAGTATCCAAGGACCCGACGGATTTTACATAAAATAACAATAATTATTATTATCAGTTGAGCTGGTAGGCATATGCACCATTTAAATGCTTTCATTTCTATAAACATCATTTGCTTCACATTTCACAAAAAATACACATTAGCAGTTCTTAAAAAAAGTATTGTTTCTTCTGCTTGTTTAACACTAGAGATGGGTCATACTAGGTTTTTCTGATACTAAGTATTCCGAGTACTAGTACGTTCTAATACCTATTCCAAATACCTGTTCCAAAATACTAGATAGTATTTTATATTAGCCAGTTTGCCAGAGTAGACGTACAAGAGTACATGTACAAGAGTATCGTACTGTGGTATTGGTACTGTTTCTCGTGTTAAATACAGCACGAATCTTTATTACTCGTGTTAAATACAGCACGAATCTAATTATTGAGTTGCTCTCAAATGTGCTGTAGCCTAATGAGACGCGGACGGCAAGACCTTGAGACGCTTGAGTAACAAACTACTTGTACTCAAGTACTCAAGAAGTATTTGTACTGGAAAAGTACGCGCGTACGCCATACGCAACCAAAGTCAATCTAGACGCATGCGCCTACAATCGAGTATAGTGAATAGAGAGAGAGAGAGAGTGTGAGAGTGAGCGAGAAAGAGGGAGTGAGTAGTTGAATAGTTCTATAACGAGAAATGAGCTATTAATAGCTACTGTACAACTGCAAATTACAAAGCTCCACTCCCACTCCGTAAATTGGAGTGGGGACTTGAAGTCGCGTAGTTTACTAGTTTCTAGAAATACTCACAGATATCTGAGTATTTTGTTCTTCGAATACTAGGTGCTAGTCCGTACGTTCAAATACTCAGTAAAAATACCTGTTCCAATAAATACGCCTCATCTCTATTTAACACACCTCATAATATTTTCACTGTTTTTTTTTCAATTCAATTAAAAATAATTTGAGAGATGTTTTCAACACAATAAAAAAGCGTGAAAAAAAAACGCTTGCGCTGTGAAAATAAGGTGGATAATTGTGCTAATCATCACGTTTCGTAATGTTGAATTTTTCGATTTTCAAATGTAAACAGCGCCTGAGACAGCACCAGCTGTCCAATATTTTGATTTTCACTAGCCAAAACTAACCTAGAGCCTATAGCGGAAATCTGTTTTACATCATCCGGTAATTATTTTTATGTTCGACCCCAACCTCCAAAATCAAAAGTGATCTCATTCGGACTATGAGGAAGCTATATACCAAGTTTGAAGAGTCTAGGTCTAGAATCTTCCTTTCAAACGCTAGAACACAGACGGACGGACAACGGTTCCAATAAGGCCCCTAGTAATAATAATAATAATAATAATAATAATAATAATTTCTCTGGTTGTGAGTACAGCACTACCAGAGGAGTTTATCTTCTCTATCTATAAAAGGATGATACCCTGACTCACTCATCAACGCAGAGTCAAAACTACTAGGCCTATGAAGTTGAAATTTCGTATGAACAATCCTTATAGGATTTCACCGTGCAATAAGAAAGGATTTTTCGAAATTCGTAATTTTAGGGGGTTAAAGTTTTGCCTATGCAAAGCACGGGTACATGGCTAGCTAGCTTAATGGGATCTTTTAATCATATGGAAAATAATTTGAAATTTTTCGATCTGCTGTACACGCTGTTTTGATGGACAAGCTGTTTGTGTGTTTTGCAAATCATCATTCTAAAAACAACGTCTGACTATCAAACCGGTAAACGTATGTTTGCCAATCATCTGTAATGGTCATGCTTTTTCAGTGCTCAGGTAATTTTTTGGGCATACAGGATTATACTGACTTTAACCAATATTAAATGTTTAACACATGTTTTTTGTGATCAAATAAAAATTGAATATTCGAAATAAGGAAATTCGAATAATTATTCAATTTGTTTATCAACTTTAGACAGTTTAAAAATTGTAACGTCTTCCCGAATTATTCCAGTTTAATAAAAATTATTGAGTACTGGCAATACCTCCTAACAAAAAAAATGTGTTCTAGATAACAGGTGATATGAAGTTAACCTGAAAAACGATTCAACTAGAAATTTGAAATGTAGTCTCAGTAGGAGGTGGCGAATAATAAAATAAAAAACCTTGCTTCAACCCTAATAGTCGTAGGAGGTTTAAATTTGAAATGTTCATTGAGAGGTGGTGAGTAAGGTCTTATACTGTGTAAGAAAACAACGAAGGAGGCCTCTCTGATCAGCTGGAAGAGCCCTAGGACTAACTTCTTCCCTAATAGTCCTAGAAGGTTTAAATTTGAAATGTAACTCCAGTGGGAGGTGGCAAATAATAAAATCAAGAATTTTTTATAAGAACGCAGCAACGCGCGTCGGGCCAGCTAGTTCACAATAAATTAAAAAAAATAACATTTCAGAAAATAAATTAAAGTCTTAAATCTAAAGTATTGCAGTTCTGAATTTTGTGGTTCCCACTATATAAATATGTGTCGGGATTCCACTATTTTGCCTATTTCTTTATAAAGTATTAGAACATGCAAAAAAATATTACATTATTAATTTCGAATTCCTTTAATTGCTATTACTTTATACTGAAGACTTCCGCAATGGCAGATTTCGACAACAGCATTGAAAAGCTGATGGGAATCGATGAATGCTACTGTACAAAAATATCAGTCACCACCAGGTATTTTTGTACAGTAGCATTCATCGATTCCCCATCAGCTTTTCAATGCTGTTGTCAATATCCGCCATTGCGGAAGTCTTCAGTATAAAGTAATAGCAATTAAAGGAATTCGAATTTAATAAATTCTGTTTATGTATATTTGTCAGTTTATTCAATTGCCAGTCACTTCAAACTAAATATTACATTAGTTTACAAAGTTACATGTTACTAATTTATTGCATATTAAATTGAGAAGTATATAACAATCAATAATAATATTTTTAGACTACATGCTACTTTTTAGTAATTTAGATAAATTAGTCCAGATTATTCAGACTTTTTGTAGGCTACAGAAAGACAATTTATGACATTAATTGTTCGCTGTGATTAATTCCATTATCTAACAACCAAATTCTTGTTTTCCTTTTAAAAGTATTAACTGGAATTATTTCTTTGATGTCTATTGGCAGTTTATTGAAACTTCTTGGTCCTAAATATGTGACTGATCTCTGAGCAAATGATGTTGTCATCCTAGGAATTGAAAAGTCTATGTTTCTTCTGCGTGTACCATGTGGGTGGTCCAAGTTGGTGAAGAATTGTGGGTTTTTCTTGATGAATGTAAGAACTCTGAGTAAGTAGATTTGTCTGATGCTTAGGATGCCGTGCTCTGAGTATAAAAGTACTGATGGATAAAGAGGGTGCTTGAATCCTATTATCCTCAGAATGAGCTTTTGAACCTTGAAAAGCAGATTGATGTGACAAAAATTTGTTGCTCCCCAGGCCAATATGCCATACCTTATTATGGACTCAAACAATGCATAGTATACACATCCCAACATTTCTATTGTTAATAACTGTTTTAATTGGATAAATTTATAGATTAATTTTCTGAGTTTTGCTACCTGATGTAAGATGTGTTTATCCCAACAATGTAAGTCATCTATTATAACTCCTAAATATTTTAAATTATCTGTGCATTCAATTGAAGGACAATTACAGTTTATACTATTCATTTCACAGTGGTGAAGTTTGATTGTGTTTCTATAATTTCTTTTTGGAATCTGTCAGTGAAAACGCTATGAATTTTGTCTTTGAAGCATTGAGAGTCAGAATGTTGTTGTGGAGCCAAGATGTATTTTTTTTCATTCCCAATTCTGCTGCATTGAAGACATCATCCCAGTTGGTGCCTTGGAATATTATAGCTGTATCATCTGCAAACGCAATAACCTTGCCATTGACATCCATTGAGCATAAATCATTGGCAAAGATGAGATACAAAATGGGTCCAAGTACTGTTCCTTGTGGTACTCCGAAATTTATTGGTAGGCCATCTTCTGAACTTAATTTTTTCCCTATCCTCACTCTCTGTATACGATTTTTCAGGTAGGACTTGAACCACTCCAACACTACACCCCTCACACCAATAGCCTGAAGTTTTTTTAGAAGAATGCCATGTGATACCATATCAAATGCCTTTGCCAGATCTAAAAATACTGTAAGACATTTCCTTCCATTTTCCAAACCATCAATTACAGACCTTGTCAACTCGAAAATAGCATCATCTGTACTCCTGTTCTGCCGGAAGCCAAACTGATTAGCTGACAAAAGATTTTTACTTTCAAGGTAACTTATTAAACGTTTACTGACTAAATATACGTTTTCGAGTATCTTGGATATATTACAGACTAATGCTATAGGCCTGTAGTTATTGAGATCAACTTTATCGCCTCCTCTATGTAAATGTCTTATACAAATCTCTTTCATTAAATAGGGAAAGATGCCATTTGAAAACTCTTATTGAATATGTCAGCCAGTGGTTTTGTAATATAATCTTTTACTGCTTTTAGAGTTTTGTTGTCGACATCATCAAGCCCTGGGGAACTATCACTTCGGAGAGTATTGATAGTGTCCAGTACTTCCTGCTCCATAACTGGCTGAAAAAAACATTGAAAAAGGCGAAATTTTAGTTGGTTTGTATTCATTTACTATAGTGTGAAGTGATCTTTCTACTTTTTTGTGATATTACTGGCCAAATTCGCTCCAATATTAACAAAATGCTCATTAGTTTTTTCAAGGACGATTTCGTGATTATCTTCCATTGTTACAATGTTGTTATCCACTATGATCTTTGTTAATGTGTCTTCTCTCCTGCTGACTTCATCAGTTGCCTCCTTTATCAGCTGCCAGGTTCTTCTCATATTGTTCTGCGCTTCATTTAATTTTGTTTTATAAAAAACTTCTCTTGTATTTTTAATTACTGCTGCTAGTGTGTTGCGATATTGTCTGTAGTATTGAGCAAGTACAGCGTCATTAGGTTGCTTCTTCCTTCTTCTGTTAAGCAAATCCCTTTTCCTTATAGCTGAGACTAGTCCTCTTGTTATCCATGGCTTGATAGGCTTTAGATGTTTTCGTTGGTGGTAGTAATTGGTATTTTCTTCAATATACCCCTTGAAAATGACAATAAACTTCTCATAGGATACATTGGTGTCTTGAGCATTTAATACCTCTTCCCAGTCTTCCATTGAAAGTTGCCGCTTCAATTCAATTAAATCTATAGATTTCCGGAGAGTGCTGTGGTCATTGTTTACATTTGTACTAGAAATCTCTTTCAAACCCAAGATTATGCTGAAGTGATCTGTGGTACTGGATTCGTAAACTATAGGTAATACTTGCTTTTTAAAATTAATCATAATATGATCTATACAGGAAGATGTCTCCCCAGTAATTCTTGTAGCTTTCTTGATGCAGTGTTTGAACCCATATTCACTGGAAAAGTTCAAATAATCCTGTAATTGTGGATGCGGGTTGTGATCTTGTGTGTTTATATTCATATCCCCAACACATATGATTTGACTCCGTTGCAGGTTACTCAATTCCTGTCTCATATCACATAAAAAGTCTGTTATATCATGGTGAGATGGATATATTGCTATACTATTATAATGATTGTTCCTTGTTTCCAATTTTAGATTTAATACATTTGCCTGTCTAACTTCCCATTCCAAACATGAAACACTGAAACATTTCTTTGTGTAGATGACAATTCCATTATTCTGGAGGGGATTTTTTGTTGATGTAAAAATATTGTAATTCTCCATGTGCTGTGGAATATACTCATTTTTTATCCAGCATTCAGTAAGAACAATAACATCGAATTCCAATGACATGTCATGCAGCTGTACCATCAATTGATTGAAGTTTTTTCTTATACTTCTTATATTAAGACAAAATATTTTAAAATTGTACTCTTCTAGGAATCTTATTAGATTATCAGCGAGATCTACAGTTATGTCATCTATTTCTTGAAAAGCTTCTAGTTCTTCCCCTAAAGATAGAATATCATTATTCATCATTGTTTATTAATTATTTTCATGTTTTTCTCATGCCAGTTTGAGAGAAATTCTCCACTAACATTTCTTAGTTTACGTATTGAAGCCAGCACTAAATCATCTTGCCCTGTTGTGACATATCTGAAGGTTTGCGTGTATCTACTCATTGCTACTATCACATTTTGTGTGCTATTATATATTTCTAATCGCTTATTATTTTTCCTTATCAAAACAACATCCTTTTGTGTTGGACCTTGTGCTTCATGAATTGTGTGCACTTTTATAGAGTTGAGAAGTTTCGTCCCAAGATCAATTAGCACCATTTTCTTTTCAAGCTGTCGTGTGATTGTTAATACTAGAGTGTTGGGTTCTAGTGGTACGATAGTGGGTTGCCTGAATTGGCCCATCGACATGCCGTAATGAATTCTATCACTATCATTAATTTGATTTGATCGATATTTCCTGGCATGAATGAATTACCAGAAAAAACTGATTGTCATTAAAATGCATTTCAACCACTCTTTAAAAATAGATTTTCCTCAGACGAGGAATCCTGGATTATCTTCGCTCACTCTATCTAATCTGAAAACCGAAAGCAGATAATTTTAATTTTGACCCCCAACAAATGTATTATCTACGTGTAAATATCTACGTTAATGTTTTGTTGTAAGCACATTGTCAAATTCTTATATTGATCTATTTTCATATTGTACCTGATCTTTCAACTTAAATATTCTTCAAACAAGATTGATAAATCATTATAGGTAGATGAAATATTTTTCAGGGCCAGGCGGACCTGATTACTAACACTGATCAAGGTTGCAGACCTTGCAACCAAGCAACCAAAAGCGCCGAAGAAGAACAACATAGTTCGAAACGCGTCCGCCGCGACTCAAAAAGGTCAGTTCTGCACAGCAAGATAATACATATGAATAGTTCTACTGCAGTTCACGAAAAATG